>VSMD01094639.1:0-96278 GCA_008750895.1 Mirza zaza | reverse complement strand
CACATTTATTGAGAGAACTGATAGGTGAGGTAGATTACTGTTCATTCTGTTGGGTTGGATGTTGTTGCTATGATTTCTGTCTTGAGCCATTGTAGTATCTGGCCTTTAATCTTTGGGTTTTGGTTGTTTTTATATTCGTGGGTTATTATTATGCTGTTCCGTGCATAATGCTGTTTTGAGTACTTCTTGTAGGGCTGGTCTTGTCTTGGTGAATTCTCTGAGCCTTTGCTTGTCTGAGAATGTCTTTATTTCTCCTTCATATACGAAGCTTAGTTTTGTAGGGAATAAGATTCTAGGCTGGGCATTGTTTTGTTTCAGAAGAGTGAGAATGGGGCCCCAGTCTCTCCTTGCTTGTAAAGTCTCATTAGAGAAGTCTGATGTTATTCGAATTGGCTTTCCCTTGTAAGTTACTTGCTTCTTTCGTCTTACAGCTCTTAGAAGGGCCTCTTTAGTTGATATTTTGGTCAGTCTGATGACTGCATGTCGTGACGTCTTCCTATTTGCATTGAATCTTCCTGGGGTCCTCTGAGCTTCTTGAACTTGTATATCGAGATTTTGAGCAAGGCCTGGGAAATTTTCCTCTATTATATCTTCAAATAGCTTGTCCAACCCATGTGTGTTGTCTTCTTCCCCTTCTGGTAACCCTATGACCCTCACATTCGGTTTCTTCACATAATCCCACAGCTCTTGTAGGCTTTGCTCTTTTCTCTTGTTTCTCTGCTCTATTTCTGTGACTGATTTATTTAATTGGAGAGTGTTATCTTCAATCTCTGAGATTCTTTCTTCTGTTTGGTCTACCCTGTTCTTGAGACTTTCTACTGTATTCTGTAGTTCCCTGACTTGATTCTTCATTTCCAGGAGTTTGGTTAAACTTTTCTTCATTGTGTCTATTTCTTTAGTGAACTTTTTTTCTAGATCCTGGAGGCTTTTTGTGGTTTCTTTGTGCTGGTTATTGAGTTGTTCTTGCAGGTCAGTGAGTGTTCTTATGATCCACATACGAAATTCCTCTTCTGTCATGTTGGTTGCCTGATTTTGGTTGGTGTCCGTTTCTAGGGGGCTGGGGCTCCTCTTTGGGGGTGTGTTTTCCGATTGGTTCTTCATATTTCCGGAGTTCCTTTGCTGATATCTTCCCATGTCGATCAGTTGTTGTTTCTTTTCTTTAGGTTTTTGTTTGGGTATTCACAGGCCCTGTTTAGTTTCTGAGCCGGTAGGTGGTGTCTGTGGGTGAGATTCGACCACTCCCTGTATAATGAGTCAGTAGGTGTCGTGAAAAGGGTGTGCAGGATGCTCTCCCTGTCAGTAGGTGGCGCTTGCTTGGAGGAACAGGCTACGCTGTTGTTTTTGTGTCCTGTTATCAGCTCTTGTTCCTGACGAGAGAACTCTAGTGCCACAGGTGGTGGGTGGGGCCCTGGGACTTCCAGGTGTGTCCTTTTCTCCCCTTCAGTGAGACCTGGTCCAGGAGAGAGTCTGGGCAGAGCTGAGTTGGGTAAGCCCGCCCTCAGGCACCACCAATGTTGTCAGCAGGGGTCAAAGTTCTGTTCTCTGCTTCCAGGCAAAGCTGACAGGGAGGGGCTGGAATGGCCCCACTCAGAGAGTCTGCGTGTGGGGGTGGGGCTGTCTGAGACCTGCAGTCTGGAGCGGGCCTGGCCTCTTTCCACCGTCCCCAACTCCGCGGGTACTCCTGGGCCTCTGTCAGCAGGCCAGACCACAGGCCACCAGTCTTCCCCTGGCTGTGATGCCAGCGGGGAGGTTCCCTGCGCAGGAACACCACCTTGGCTGGGCGCACGGCCTCCCTTTCGGGGGGAGGGTTGCCCTCTAGGACGCCGATCTGCCCCTGAAGGCACACACACCTCAGCAGGCTGTTCACGTATATCCCTTCTGTGCCCCGGGCAATGCGAGGCCTCGGTGCATGGGATGTGGTCTGCAGGTCTGACCTCTGGGTCCCAGAGTTCAAACTTTGTCCCCACCAGGGAGAACAGTGCCTGTTCCAATTCACCCACAGGAAGCCCAAGCCAGGTCTATGTCTCTCAACCTGAGGCTCTGCCCCGTTCTCCTTGGATCACCGTGCCAGCAGCACCTGGTAGGGCTGGCAGGCAGAGAGCTCACAGTCTGAGTTCCCCTTAGTCAGCTGTAGGGCCCCAAAAGAGAAGGTCCCATTCCCTGGAGGTGCCTCCGGCTGGTGGCTATATTGTCTCTCTGTCTCTCTGGGCAGCCACGGGTAGGGTCGGGGAGGGGAGGAGGAAGCAATATGGTGTCTGCCGCGCGGCTTGGGTCTGTGCACAGGAGGTGCCCTGAGGGAGTTGGGAGCCTGGTGCCGCATCTGCTACTGGCTTACCGCTCACTGGCGGCAGTTGTCGCTGGGCTGGTGTCCGCAGGTCCCTCCGCTTGCTGGGGAGCCCACCAGCAGTCCGGGATGCAGGGGAGGGGAAACGGCAGATCCACCTACCCTTCCTGCTGGTCTCCGGGCTGCTCCGGGGGTCCCAGCTTCCAGTTCTCCTCTGCAACCTCCTCCCGTGGAGTCTCACGTGGAGTCTCCCGTGGTCTCAGGTACTCCTCCTGCAGACCCTCATCCGATGTAGGCTCGTCTTCTTGCTTCTTTCTTCTAATTTCTGCTAGAATCTGTCTTTTCTTCAGAGACACTCTGTCTGGCGGTGTTTCTCATCCGCCATCTTCTGGGCGGGTATAAATTGGAAATTTTAAAGTAACTATTAATTCATATATGTACAAAAGTTCAATGTTAGGGTATCATGTTTTTGAGCATTTTAATCTGATCTTTTCTTCAATGTTTAACAGTATTTCAATAATATTTTATGTTATTAAAAGAAAAATTAAAATATTCTAAAAAATACCCATGTTTCTATTTGTTAAATATTTTTATTAAAATAATCATGCCTTATATGTTTATCAGTCTTCAGTTAAAATGACAATAATAATGGCTAACATATGCCACATGATTTTAATGCAGCCATCACTTATGTGTTCACCTAAAATTGCACATTGATTTGAGAAAGACATTTATTATCTCATTTTTAAAATGAAGATAACAGCAAATGAATCTTAGATTATAAAAAAGGGGATGATGAACTATTTTGTAAAAGGGCATGTAATAAATATTGCAGGGTTTTTTAGCCGTACTGTTTTTGTCGTAAAACTCATTTTTGCTGTTGTTGCATAAAAGCAGTCATAGACAAATTCTATATGAATGAGTGTTCTGTGTTCCGATAAAAGCTTGTTTATGGAAACTCAAATTATACATCATTTTCATATGTCATGAAATGTTATTGTGTTTTGACTTTTGTTTAACATATAAAAATGCAAAAAAATAACATTCTTGGTGCCTGGGCCATACAAAAACAGGTAGTAAGTCATATTTGCCGACATCTGTTGAAGAGTATAGAAAGAGTATGGGTAAGATGAGTAATACTAAAGTCTTACCCAGTCTGTCCTGAGTTATGTAGTATTAGTTCCAAGTACTGTATTTACATTTTCAAATAACACATTGTTTTTTTTTTTTATAGTCTCTTAAAAAGTTTTATCTGTATGTTTACCTTTTTTCTTTTACTTTTTTGGAGATAGTTTTTGATACTTTCTTTTTTATGGGATCACTTTACTTTTGAAAGCTTCTTTAGAGAGAGTGTGGTGCTGAGAAACCTATTAGTTTCTGTTAAACCAAAAATCTCAACCTTCTTTCTTAAATGATAGATTTTTCCTCGTACGTTAAAAAGTTGACAGTTATTTTCCCTCAGGATTTGAAGATGCTCTCACACTTTCTTTGGTTAAAGTAAGTTTTGACCTTGCTTGGAAGATAAAATAACCATCTTTTTCTCCCTTCTTCTTTGGAACCACATACCATGGTGATCCAAAAGCTATGGTCATATGAGAGAATGGAAGTGCCTCTTAAGTAGCCACAAGTGTAGAAAGGGTTTCAGGTGCTCTGGTCAAAAGGTGTGGTTCATGAGACCTTAAAAGATAAATAAAAAGTTTCAGAAATCCCTGAGCAAAATGGAATTTAGTGCCAATTATTGACAAGAATAAGTCTCCAAATGTCCTTTTAGAGACTGCTTAAAGGTGCAGCCTTAAACAAAATAGGCCCATATGAGGTTTTCTCCCGACAATACTATGAGAAGATTATGTTTCATGTAGTAAATGGTAACAATAAAGAATGTTTGATTCTTAGAATCAGAAAGAAGACCTTCAGAAGTCTAAACTGAAATTGTAAGAAACCTGGATCTCATTATTTCTTGACTCATTCTGCAGCACAGTTTTGAAATAAAGACACCATATCTTGCTAAGGGGTAAAACTAGCAATAGTGTTTTATAGTCTCATAATCCTGTTTTCTTGAAGTAAGGATTTATATGTGAAAGATTTAAATATGAAAATATTAGATAAATATGAGAACAAAAGATCATCAGAATATAGATGCTTAGTATATGGAATCTGTGTACAAATTACCAATATGTTCTCTTGAGATGGATAAATGTCATTTAAAAACCACCACTTTATGCTACTTAGTAAAAATTATTTTCTTCTGAGACAACAAGGGATTTTTTCATTGTCACCATACCATCTGTGCTAGTTTCACTTTAACTTCATGCATATTCTTATTTAGTGGTTAGAGATTGCTATTTTATAGGATATTTTAATCTACCACTTCTACCTGGAAATTTTACTTCTAATGAAATTTGGCAAAGAGAATATGACAACATGTTAAACAATTTGTGAATCTACTATTGAGATTTCTGGGTGGTGACATTAGCTAGAGAAATTTGTCAGATTTTTCAACCTTCGCTTCCCAATGGAATACTCTTTAAAGTCTACCAAACCGGTCTAGTTAACAACAAACAACACAGGAAATTAAGATATTGTTACAACTGACAAATTCTGGGAGTAAATAGCATTATGGAACAGATAAGAAAGTATGAAAAATAATAAACATCAAGGCGAATATGAGAAAAAAATGACCAAAATAAAGGAGACAAGAAATGTCATCTAAGCCATTTCCCACTTATCTTACTGCCCTTACCACTGAATCTTCTTCTATTACAAATTTTAGTTCTTGGCACTATCAAAGAAATCTGGCAACCCTAAGCTGAAATGACAATTTCTCATAGTCTCAGAGTAATAATTTGACCTTCAAGTCTCATCAGTAATAATTTCAACTTCAAACCATTTATACCCGCTTCTACTTAGAACACTTGAACGTCTGCATGGTGAAAGGCAAAGGGAAGTGGCTTCTAGTTCTTTGAAGTCAGAATACTGATAGGAAAATTAAGGCAAATATGCTCTGGGAGGTTAGAAGTTATTAAAAATCATATCTAGCCAAAGAAGTACTACAAATTATTTCAAATTGTCAGTGGACGCCTCCCCATACTTAGAAAATCCAGAATAAAAGAAAAAAATCCCTCTTTGGTTCAACTATCATAGAAGAATAACTGTTGGACTTTGTAAAGGAGCAGGAGAAACCGACCCTTAACCTAGAGACCTTGTAGACTCAGATTATTGACACAATCCACATTTCAAATTATTATTACTGTAAACAAATTACACTGTAAATGTTTGTTTTCCATATATTCCTTAATAAAATTACTTAGCCAAATAGATTTGATGAGCGACAGATAAAATCTGACATTAAAAAAAGGCAACTGGCAAAACTATAATCTGAACAACTGTGCCTTAAGATTCCCTTCATGGCCAAGGTCTCCACAGCTGCCAGTGCAGGACAGGTTCTGTTTTGTAAGTCTCCACCTCAAGTTCTGTGTAATGAACCTGAGGCTGCCCTTTCCATTTTGACAGCTCTGGATTTTTCGTCTATTAATATAATTTGTTTTGTGCCCATCTGCTTCTTCACACTTGAAAACTTACAACTTTCCTTAACTCTTTTATCCAGGATTTTATAAGTATATATTTTTTTTTCTTTTCAACACTAAAGAGCAAGCTCAATCCATTCCACCATAGGGTCAAATATTAAACAGAGACTGAACATTCATTGTTAATTAAATTATTTTAGAGTTGATTAGATCATGGATATAAAGCTAAATTATGTATTAATCTTAAGTCTCAAAAATAGGAAGATGATTATATAAAATCTGAGGTTAGCTGAAAAGGAAAACTTTTTGCACCAAAAATAACATTTTAAATAAGTATTAACATATGGGAAAATGATAGTAGTGGATACTGCTGTATTCCACCAGATAATCAAGGCTCCCATCCCCTAGCTGCTAGGGATAGTACCTGCTGACTCTCAGCTATGTTCCTCACTGAAAATTGCTGCTGCACACAGGAAACTATCTTGCCCGAGATTAGGTATCCTTTGTGGGTGTGGCCTGTGGTTTACCACTGACTGATGCAGGAGTATAAAAAAGCAGACCATCACTGGTCTTAGTTTAACATAAGGCCATAGGTCAGTTTAGCCCTAGAGCTCCCTATAAACCAGCAGAAGCCTCAGTTAAAATCATATTGCAAATCAGATTCTCCCCCAGCCCAATCCTGTTCTCTTCATTTTCTTTTATGATAAAATGCCAATAAACTTTGGCCAACAAATATCAACCTCACAGTCTCTTTCTTTCCAGGGAACCAAATCTAAAGCAGTATTAAAGCTAACAACTGAATGAGAGAATCAATGCATGAGGTTAAGAGTAAGGAGAGTTGTTAGAAGAGAGAATGAGATGAATGCTTAATTGCAAGAGATAAAAAAGAAGGGAATAGAATTAAATTATCAACCATCCCCTATGTGCAATACTATGTTCTAGGGCACAGAGTAGTAAAAATAGAACCAAATAACCATATTAGTTTTAATGGAATCTAATAAGAAATATAGGAAATATAGGACATAGGTTGAGGGAGCTTCTCTGAAAAGTTGAATTTTGGATTAATGTGTATTTAGCAGCTGGCAGGAAGTAGATGAAACACTCAAAGTGTCTAACTAATGAGAACTTAAGAAAATAACTATTTACAAAAATGTAAAGGAATAATCAGGGTTCAGGGAAAGTAACGAGGGGGGTGAGGTACCCAGCAGCCAGCAGGAGCTGGTAGTTGTTACCATGGAAAGGACAGAGGGAGCAAAGGAGAGGGAAGGCTAATTGAAGCAGTTGAAGGATCTAAAGACCTTGAAGGTCATGATCCTTGACAGAATGGTGGACAGTGCCGCCAGGAGTGGAAGTAGTGTGTTGTTTCCCTTTCTGACTGCCCTATAATCTCTGGATATAACTCTGATTGACTGAATCTAACCAGAGGATAAGTGAGCCTGTTTGATGTAGTCTCATGGAAATCTGACTCCTTGGGAGTATGGAAAGGGTAAAGAAAGGTAGAGTAGATCTAGAGTATGTAGAGTAGAAAGAAAAATGACTATCTCACCTTGAGACTGAGATGAAAAAAATGAGAATGAGCCTGTAGGAAGCAAGACCCTTGGCCCCTTAAAATTCTGCTGAAAATAATCACTGACATGAGGCAGATTGATTAATAGGAGAAAAAAAGCATACAAATTTATTAAACAGGTATACAAAGGAGCTTTCAGAATGAAGACCCAAAGATACAGGGGAAATTGTCCATTTTTATACTTAGGTTCAACAAACTATAGACAGCCGTGTAGAAATATGATTGGACAGAAAGGGTATGATCTAGTGGTAATAGACTGAGTGGAGAAACCCAGCAAACCCTGTCTCTCTAGATTCTTCTTGGCCTCTCTGAGCATGTATTCCTTCCTTCTGGGGATGGGATAGGGCCTTTTGGAATGGGAGGGTATTATGACCTATAATCAAACAAGGTAAGTCAGATAGTTTCTTTGTGGATAGTTTTTACACAGAATAATTTTAGCTTTTATGGCTTTCAGGAAAGGGTTTTTGGCTTTTACAATCTGATTTGGAGAAGAAGGATTCTAGTTTCTATGGCTAGTCTCAGGGGAGAATGGGACTGAGAGGCAGGAGGACAAGAGAAGTTCAGAGAAAAGATTTTTCTTCTGATGCCTTCATTCTGGGCTACCATTTTCTGAACCCAAACAAGTCTAACATACCTATTTATCCACAGAAAATGTTGACTTGAAGAATCCATTTGTGGTTAAATACTTAACACATCTATGTTAAGAAACATGCTCAAGTGTATTTTCATCTTTATAAAGAGTGTGTAAGACTGCCTTAGCATACTCCTGACTTGACCAAAATTAAAAGGTTTCTTCCTAACTCTAGGCCCTGACTTCTCCTTCCTGAGAACATTTATCTTAGAAAACCTGTGGTTATAAATTCTTTCTCTGCCACTTTGAGCTGTAACTCTTTTTAAAAGTTGTTTGCCAGTTTTATAAACCCATAATATCTCAAGAACTTAAGAACCATACCTTTGAATTGTGATCGTCTCAAAAGACAGCACCCCTGTCTCCCAGACTATGTGGTAACGTATGAACTTAACTTCCTTGGGAACCAATTAGCGAACTCAGATAGCCTAAACTAATTATAGATAAAAAATATATATATATATTTGCAATTTGGGAATAGCTCAATGTGCTTGGCACATCCCGTTGATCGATCTCCACTAAAGTTTTCTAGTACCTTCCCACTAGCTCACCCCAACACAAAACTCCCCTGCCTTTGTTTCAGCAGAGTTGGTCCCAGGCTGTGTTCTGGTCTCTCTTCCTATTACACTATTGCAATGGTCTTGAATAGTTTCCTGAGGTGTTTTACTTTGCCTGGTGACATTTTTCAGTATATATATTGCTGTATTCTGAAGGTTTGTGTTCCCAATTCATGTGTTGAAACTTAATGCCTAATGTAATGGTTTTTAAAGGTGAGGCTTTTGCAAGCTGACTAGGTTATGAGGGTAGAGCCCTCATGAATGGGATTTGTGCCTTCGTGAAAGAGGCCCAAGGGAGCTTCCTCCTGCCAGGTGAGGATAGAGCTAGAAGGCACCATTTCGAAGAAACAGAAGCAAGCTCTTACCAGCCCCTGAATCTGCGGGCACCTTGATCTAGGACTTTGTAGCCTTCAGAACTGTAAGACATAAATTTCTGTTGTTTATAAGGAACCCAGTTTATGGTATTTTATTTAGCAGCCTAAATGGGGGAGAGAGAAAGAGAGAGACTGAGTCTAAGAAATCTATATAAGAAATAGTTGTACTAATGAGAAATAAACCTCTACTTGGAAAAAAAAAATGGTCCAGCAAAAAACAAGGTCAGGTTTATGGCAATAGAGACAAGAGAGATAATAAGAAATGTAAACTCAGGAATTGGACTGAAGGCTGAATTAGTGATATAGCCTGTTTTGAGCAAATATCTGGAGTAATTTGATTCTCTTGCTTTTTATAATTGACCATTAGAACAGAATTATTAGAATCTAATAATTTCAATAACTAAGTACTAGATAATCCTTATGGAGAACGCCCACATTGTTTTCAAGTCTAGGCACAGAAGACCTATCTTGTACTTTCCTTCTCCCGACCCTGAGGCATATGCAGACTCAGTAGTTTCACCTGGAATTTTCCATAATGTCCACCAAGCTCCAACAAATGAGCTCTTTTCAAAATACTTGCAAGTATATGTAATTTCAAATTGACTACACATCCATGATGTAGGGGATTTGGAAAGTAAACATATCTACTGCAGAATAGGTACAGCATTGCACCAACCAATTTGCTTAGTAACAACCTCGGTAAGGGAATCCTGTGATTGAGCTAAACCTGAATTAGAACACGAGTTTCTGTGAACCAGTCACTCAACCGGGTAACTAGTGAGCAGGGTTACATTCTAAATTTGAGTGACTTGTTTGTGGGCTTTCTTTAGGAACTCTGCCATGCACAGCCTCTGTCTTTTTGTCAGATAATTTAAATCAAACCAAGGGTTATGCATAACTGTATTTGCAAATGCTTATCATACAGAAGTAGAAATAAGAGGATTCTAATACAGAATAAGCAAAATACAAACACAACACGTAGAGCATCAGGAACAATGTCATAGACCAGGTAGGATTAAGTGAGTTTTAGAGGAACAGTCGATTTCTATGATAATGCCTTTTAACTGAAAATACAAATCATATAATGTTTCTAACATTTTAGTCACAATCGCAAAGTAATAATTTTTACAATCTTCGGATGTGTTTTTGCGTATTTTGCTTTATGTGTGATATAGCTATAAATCTTAGTCTATCTCTGTGTACATGTTTTCAATTTTATGTTCAATTGTTTCACCTGAAATGTCTGTCATGTCACTTGTTGAAAAAGTCAGAGTCATTGCATGGGATAGACAAACACATATTTAAAATCATTTGCTAAAATGTCAAACTGAAAAAACCTATAAAAGTTAATCTGAACAGATTCCTAAGATTCAGTTTTATTACACGTGCCAGTTGTTTCATTGAGTAACTTTTTAAGTTAAGGTTAATATATTTCAAAACGAAGTACTGTAAAAGTTCATTTTAAATAATATTTTAAGTTGTTTGTTTTTATTATGCTTTCTTTTCTTATCATTTAATATATTTTAACTTTTCAGTCTGTTGAAATTAGAAAAATACCCAAGGAAGCAGGAGTTTAGAATTGTTTCCTTTAAAAAAATTTCCCATAAAGTGTCTAACATAATAATGTAATTTGCTCAAAGGAGTAACGTTTACAAAAGCAAGTAAATTATCTTACTATATTTGGCATTGGTTAAGATTTTTGAGTACTATACACATTAATATTTCCATATTTTATGTCTACTTTAAAAATTAGAAAAATCTAAAAGAAAACAACCAAAATAAATTAAGATTAAAGCCAAATATCTTTGGATAAATTATATGAACTTAATCATGATAATAAAATATACATTCATAAAAGTATTATTTTATTGGAAAATTAACATGAATATAAGACTATTTCTTCAACTTCCTAAGATCAAATGAGGTCAAATTTGTAAGGTAAGAAAAGGAGTCTAAGGATAAAAAGATGGGTATTTAAGCACTGTAATAGATCATAGAGAAAGTATGAAAAGAATATATGCATTTAATAAGTTTTTGTTTTATGGCTTAGAATTATAGACTATAAATAATAAGCATATAATTAATTAAAATTATTAAGCTGTCCAGGCATTCTGGTTGAAATGCTATCAATGATATATAAAAATATATTAAAAATCTATGAGCCACCTAATACCAATGTAGAAAGAAGAAAAGAGAATGTATGTTGCGATGCTTCAATTTAAACATTCTCTGTGTCATGAAACTTAAATATCTTGAAAGAGACATCCAAATAATATATAAAAAAGATAAACCCTCTGAAGAGTTTATCTTCTGGGTCATTTGGGAGCTCTAGAACAAAAGACTGTGAGGATCAGTCCTGTGGATTGTAGAGTAGAGTAAGGAACTTCTATCACAGAAGCTCCAGCCCAAATGTGTACAATGAATATTTGATGGAGGATATAGAAGACAAATGATCAACAGGCCAAACAAACCACACTATGCTCCTGCTCTGCTCTGTTCCTTCAAACACTGACTTTGATGATACTAGAATTTAGAAAGGTAGACACATGCATTCAACTCTAGGATAGGAAAAGTGTTAGCCGCAAGGGCAAGCTAGCCATTGCCATGGCCTTTCCAGTTTTAATCTTAGATTTTAATTTAAACCTCAGACTTATAATAATTTAAGAGACAATCGCCAGAAAGGTATTTTATCTAAAACAATGTCATCCAGTATGGTAGCCATATGCTACTATATGTGTCTATTTGTATTTAATCATAATTAAATAAAATTTAAAATTTTTTTTCTCAGTGTACTAGACACATCTCAAGTACTCAACAGCTACATGTGGCTAGTGGCTATCATATTAGATGGAACAGATATAGAACATCCCATCACTGGAGAAAGTTCTATGGAACACCAGTCATGTAAAATTTTAAAGCACAGTTGCTCTTTTGGTTGGTCTTTATGGTCTTCTTTCAAGAAGGAGGAATTAGGGCTGCATTTTTCAAGGCCATGAAGGCTAAACAAACACATTAGCTGTTGCATATGCTTCTCAACAAAAGAATTACAGAAAACCCGTATATAGAATGTTGATTGGATGGCATTGGTTCAGAACTTGAATGCAGTGGATCATTATCTAGAAAAGAAGGCAATGTATGAATGGTTAGAGTCAGGGTGAATGGAGAAAATGGTAAAGTAAGTACTACAAACCTTATATCAAGAGGAGGGATCAGACATAGTGGTCATTTGTCAGAAAGATATATCGCTCCTTGAGCACGACCAATGTGCGGTTTGACTATTTCTTATATGGAATAAAGTAACCTGAATCACTAAGGGACTTTGCCACTATACGATTATATGGCCTTGGGCAAGTCATTGAATCTTTCCTGTACTCAGACCTTTCCTGTACTTCTACACAAGACAAAGATAATGGCTTATCTATGCAGCTCCTACCCACTATGAATCAAAATTCTAATTGTAAAAAGCTATGCTATTGAAATAGAAATAAGTACAAATTTTATATAATTTACTAAACAATTAAAGGAATATTACATTTTTTTTTTGTTCAAAGACTGTGCTTTACCCACTGGACCTAAGTTCTAACCAAAATGCTACAAATATAAGAATAAAGGTTATAGAGGTAAACTGCTTAGTATTGAATTCTTGCTTTCCAACTTACTTTCTACATTAATATGGACATGTTACATGATCTATTTGTTCTTCACTTTTATATTAGTCACAATGAAGATAATATTTATCTCAGAGCAAAGAGGACTAGGTAGTCAAAAGAGTTCATGACTTATAGTGAATATTCAGTATATGTTAATACATACTATCATTATTGATTTTTCTATGTGGATATAAAATAGATTGTCATTTAAAATGTTACTTCATAATTTTTTTCTAATCAGCAAAAGAAAAAGGCCCCTTCTCCTGAATAATTTTGGTAAGTTTTCCTCATCAAAATATATATTTTATTAATCATAATAATGGATATAATATATATCCTGGAAGGTTAATTTATTTAATTGATTTCCTTTGTTAAGTCAAAATAATAATTTCAGTAATAAATCAAGTCTCTTGATGTTGACATATAAATGGATTGATAGGCAACTTAAATTGTAACTATAAAACAACCCTATTATTTTAGTCATCCTTTAATAATGTTTTTCCTTCACTTGTAAGAAATTATTAATAGAAAGAGAAAATGTTTGTTGAAGCATTCTTCCTATTTAAGCATATAATTTTAAAAGTATTAAGATTTAACCATTCATTCTATAATATGCAATTTTGCATGAAATAAGTATGTTCAAACTCTAGTATATGATTTAATATACTAATGAAATGTATTTCATTTTTCCTGACAGTTCCTCAATATTGAAAACTTCCCAGATAGTTGCAAAGCTAAATTATCCCAGGGATTTAAAAAAGTGGTGATTTATTGACAGTCAATGTTTTACTTAAACCAATAATCTTATCACATGGGAAAACTCAAACAGTATAAGATAATTATAAAAGAGCAAGAAATGACTTAATCAATTATTAGATAGAACTTTTTCTGTGATTGAAAAATGATATTAGTATTAATAATAATATACAATTTACAAGTCAGGTTCTATAACCCTTTTAGTTACATATGTAAAATAGGTTCATTGTGCACAGGTATATCAGTTTCAGGGAAGGGTTCCAAACACCTTCCAATACTATACACCAGTGTCAATCCACTAGAAGGAAGCCAGAAAGACAGAATATTCACACAAGTTAGGAAAGCAACTTGATTACTAACAGACAGGCAGCAAAGGACAATAGAAGCCTAGGGTAGGATTCATTGTGAGCCGATCCCCCAAAGCTCAGAAAAGCTGCACAAGGTGGGTGGAGTTTTGTCTGTTCATGTTCCATTTTAAACTACACCTGAGGGGCCTGGGAAGGCACTCCACTCTGGGTTTTACACCCCAAGGGCAATGGGTATCTTGGGGCTAAAGTGTTGTAGGGATAGGAACAGAGACTGGATATTAGGTAGGGGGGGGACACAGGAAGCCTCATGTGTAACAAACTGTTTATTTTGAGCATCTGGGTGCAGGCTGAAAAAAGGCCTCCAAGAGAAAAAAGTGGAGAGCTTTGGACTTTATAGAGGATTTTTCTGGGAGGAGTACATAATTTTCTAACAACCTGGAGGAATAAGGAAAGTAAGTTCCCCTCTTGCATTCTATTCTTTTGTCTCCCTAGAGAACAACCCTGAGGGATAAATTTAGTCCCTCTCAGGAGGGAAAAGGAAAGTAAGTTCCTGTTTTTCATTTTATTCCCTTATGTCCTTAGGGGTCTGGCAAAGGCTATGTGCCTAATACACCCCTAGGAAAGGGAGAGGGGTGGGTTTGGATGGAAGTTTGGGGAGGGTGAATTCTTTAAGCCTAACACTGGGCTGTTCTGGGAAGTTTCTCCTTGTCTGAGGATGTTGCATTCTCATCATATTCTCAGCACATTCTACAGTTATTCCTGAGAAATATTTAATACAAGTGTGAAGCTGGTGCAAGGGACAGCAATAGAGGGGGGTGAATATGGATCAGCCAAGGACACCTGGAGACTGTTCTGCAACATAGCCTTTTTTTTTTGGATGATTCCTGGATTATCACCAGGAACCAATATGAGTAAAACCAGCCTGTTTTTCTCCCAGGATCACCTATATGAAAGGTTCAAAGTAAACATCCATAACATCCATATTATCCAGACACTTACTTAAACAGATACCCAGTAAATACAATGTGAAGGGAAACCAATGGATGGTGAAATCAATTACTATTCTTACTACTCTTGCACCTTAGTCTCAAACATGATAACTCCATGTTGTTGATGTCTTCCTACTAGACAAATACAGCATGTGATAAATGTAATAAAGTGATTAATCATAGAATGTGCCTGAATTTTGCAAATATCACAACTCTACTATATTATTCAAGAGATAAGACTAAAAGAATTGGGCCATTTTAAGTGTATGATTACAGTTGAAATCATTTACAGAAGTTTTATTATTCCCTATACTTTTCTGTCACAAACAGGAGTTGATTCTCAAAGGTTCATATTACCTAGTAGATTTTACTCTTAATAGATTTAGACTTTTTATATTCTAAAACATTATACATTGAGTTCTATTTTTATGGATTGACTGTGAGTTCATTTTTTGTTTATTTTATTTTTAGTTTAGTTTATTTTTAGGCAAAGGTTAGTACCACTAAAGAGCAAAGTCAGAATTTCCAACTAAGTATAAAGCTTTATTTATTTTTTTCATATAATTTCTGGACAGAATCATTTTCTAGAGTCACAATTTCTATAGTTGAACTGTTAGGTTTATTGCTTTTTGTAATAAAGAAGAGCACATTAATAAAGAAGTATAGGATATCTAAGTAAGGATATTAGAAAAAATATACTGTAGGAGTTATGTGTTTGGTAGGTGATTTGGGGGAGAATTCAAGAAAATGCCGGTTTGCTTTTGACTAGATGCTGTCAGGAAGAAGGGTAATTCTATGATAGTATATTAAAACTATAAGGAGAGAAGAATAGATGGAATTTAGAGTTTAATTGAAAAACAGGCAGCAGTCTCTTATATTAGTATATTCTTGTGTTGTGCGCAGTGGCCTTGTTTTTGATTTTGTTTTGGCTATAATCAGACAAGACTATAAAGTATTCTGGTATTTCTTTGTTTACCTTTATTTTGGTCACTTCATCACCTTATCTGATCAACAGGAGAACAGTGCAGTCTAACTGCAAATGTCAGCTCCTAACCATTCAGAGCCGAATTGTTCATGTCAGATGAGTTCTGGTTTAAAAGACTGTTTTTATCTTTCTGAACCCCTCCCACTCTTTTTTTTCTCTCCCTTGTCTCCTATCCCACCTCACCTTTAGGTCAAGGGTAAAGGAAGTTAAGAGCCATGACATTAATCAGTGATATCCAGATTTTCACTCTAGTTCAAAATATTCCTGATCAGGAGTTTAAAGCCCAAACAATAAAACATGGCCTAAAATTAAATTGTGAAAGTAAGGTTTAGAAAGTAAAGTTTCCTTTTTGTCTGCTTGTTTTTTATTGTGTCTTGTTTTACTTTTTAGCTTAGTCATGGATTGTTTTATTTGCTCTGTAGTATATATGTATGCTAAGAACTCTTTGCTATTGCAAAAATCAGCCTTTGTCTCTGGCTAAAATTATTTATTTTTGCCTTACCAAATTTTTTAATAATGATATAAAATAAGTGTTCATGTAGAAAAATAGCTATTTTTAATTTTCTATCAAGTTTTCACTTGTGTCTGGAGAACATATATAGTGTTTACTTTGGTTACACCTGATAATTAACAAAAGATAATTATATTATTATAATAATTTCAGAAAAAAATAAAAGAAAATTGATGTAGTTACTATTTATTAAAAAACCACCATTGTAGTTTATGCAGATGAAAATTTTGATATGAAATATACATGGTTTTATTTATTACACTGATAAGCTCATTGTATTATCTTTTAAAGCTATATCTAAGAGCTTGTAATTATTGCAATTTATATTCTTATTCATCTGCAACTGCCTATACAAACATATAACGTTATAATAATAAATCCTTCATGGCAAATTTTTATATGAAAAATATACTAAAGGAATAATATTAGCATTGGGGTCTTCTGTCTGTAAAATTACTAAATTGTTTCATGTTCAGATTTGTAGAGCTTTCATTTGTCACCAAATTATTCTTTTAACTTTCATTGCTTTTCAATGTACTTTGACAACATATAGAAGAATATCTCACCAGGCATGGTGCTTACAGTAATCTAGCACTCTGGGAGGCCGAGGTGGGAGGATCACTTAAGGTCAGGAGTTTGAGACCAGCCTGAGCAAGAGCGAGACGCCATCTCTACTAAAAAAAGAAATAAATTAATTGGCTAACTAAAAATATACAGAAAAATTAGCGGGGCATGGTGGCACCTGCCTGTAGTCCCAGCTACCTGGGAGGCTGACGCAGTAGGATTGCTTGAGCCCAGGAGTTTGAAGTTGCTGTGAGCTAGGCTCTCTAGCTTGGCACTCTAGCCCTGGCAACAAAGTGGGACCCTGTCTCAAAAATAAATACATAAATAAAACAATATCTCTTGCATTGAAAAGGTTAATGTTTTCATAACTATTGTTTTTATTGTTTTTTATTATTATTATTTTATCTATATATATTTGTGTCTTTACGTAGTTATGAGTTACATTTTATTTTTTCTAATAGCTGTATTTGTTTTGTCTTTCCCAAATTATGAACAATAAAATTCTTAAGATCTTTTATGCCTGAACAATCTTTGAGTTTTCTAAAATGGTCATTAGATAACAGAGAGATTTGTTTCATCACCATATTAAAAAGAAGAACAATAGGAATAATTATGTTTATCTAAAAATTCTCTAAATCATAATTAAGTGCAAAACTATAATGAAAATGTTTGCTTGTCAAACTTGGCATAAAGAACACCTGAGAAAATCAAAAGAAAAGTGAGTTTATCTTTCTAGATTAATAATTAACATAGTGAAATATGCTAATATATTTTGATGATTTGCATATTTTTCATGCATACTCAAACTCATGTCTCAGTTCAAGGACTATTACATTATCTGTCTACTTAAAGATTGTTTTTGAAGCATTCTAAAGTAGGACACAGCATAGAAGCAAAGGCCAAATAAAGGATATGCCCCCTAGGTCTTAAAAAAAAAAAAACTTTGATATAAATAAATTGACCCTAGTAGATCTTTTCAGTTATATAAACTGTCTAGGTAAAAGAATGATAATGTATTATCCTATTAAAGCCCTGTAAGCTCAAAATATCTCTAAGTTGAGGGAGAGAGATTTTCAAATGAATTATCGGTGTGACTATTTGCATAGATGCTGAGTGGACTAAAATAAACACCAACATGTTTTAAAGGATACTATTATTAAAGCCTTTGGTTTGTTTTAAAAGAGACTCTGTCTGACTCAATGAGACATGAAATAGCCCTAGAGATCTCAAATATCTTTGACAAGAAATAGGCAGAAGAAGCAACTCAGCTACTAAGGAAAGTATATTCCCTAACTCCTTTTCAAATCTAGTTAGGAAGTATAATGGGGAAAAAAAGGATTTCATGTGGAGCCAAGAACTATGAAGAATAAAGTACTGAATACATAGACTCAGGAGACAGAATGAAGGCCCAATTAAAAATTATATTCTAACTGAAGGATAGAATGACATTGCAACATTGGTATCCCTAGCTGGATTTCAAAAATTTCATAAACCAGTAACTGTCTATGTGGGTCCCATTATCTACTTTTCTTCATGTGATAATGCATCATAGTCATTTTGTCTTTCTCTTCCACTATAGGGTGTGTTGTGTGTATGTGTTTGAGGCAGATGATTTGTTTTCGTTTTAGCTCTTAGTTTTCTGAATCAAGAGATACCAGATCCAGAAATGATTTAGATCTAGACTTGATTTTAGCCTTTATTTTAAGCTTGATGTGATTGGATAGGATCTTGGGGGGATGTTTTAAAAAGAAGTGAGCATGTTTTGTGTACAAGAAAAAGGTAAATATCTGAGATCAACGGACTATAGTGAATTGCAATATGTGCTCATAATTTTCATTTCCTCCTTGTTCTTACCACGCTTTTCTAACCTCATTGACTTTGTGCTGGGACATGTGACCTACTCAGGTCAAGAGAATGTAAGCATCAATGATGGTATGAGAGTTCCAAGCAGAAACTTTAGGAGACATTTTATATTTGTGCTACTCTATTTGCTACTTTACAGTGGCTATCAATAAGTTTTAGTATACACACACACACACACACACACACACACACACACACACATATATATATATATATATATATATATATATATATATATATCTGTTTATATTATCCTAAATGTAGACATAAGGTTTTGGGAGTAAGGACAAGGTATCATGATTTATAGCAATAACTGAAAACAGTTCACAAACATCTCAATTCTTCTCCCTTCTGGGGTGATATATGAGAGCCAGATGGATAGATCAGCATGAGTAGTATGGGTTTCTTGCACCACGGGAATGAAAGTGTAGAATTATGAATCTGGCTATTTACATGGTAATGGGACAGCAGTCCTCTCTCCCCTTTGTGACAGAAAAAGAAAAACCTTTGCTCCCTGATCTTTACCTTCTTTTGTAATACAAACAACTGACTTCATGGCTTTGGGACACAATTTGAAATGTAAACTTACACTTTCAGGAAAGAAACTTCTTCACTATCTATTCAGTCAATTTTTAAGTTCCAAGTCTTATCTTTTAATCCAGAAGCCACTCTTTTGCTGTGAAAGGACTAACTGAGCAGAATCATGATTTATTTTTTTCCATTTCTACAATTATTCCTGCATTCTGGGTTTGGGAATAGAGCAGACATGTGAAGCTGAGCAAAGCCCAGTTGATCCTGTACAGCCCAGAGAATGTGAAGTTTTTCATAAACTTGACCAAGAAAGAACGAGCTGTTGTTTTAAAGCCTTGAGATATTGAGGCTGCTTTTTCTGCACCATAAAGTAATTGAAGCTGGTAATGTACATTTTCAAACTCTTTCCTCACTCTTAAAAGCTCTAAATTGTGGTTGAGCTTCGTCAAAGTAAACCAAAGCTAGACAGTAAAGTGGTTAAAGCAGATTTTATTTGACACTGTTAGAACACGGGAAAAGAGACCTCAGTATAGAAGTAGGCTCAATTCTGAATATAACAACAAAAAACAAAGTGAAAATTTATAGTCCCAAAACAGGGTCTGGGGATCAGTGAATGGAAAGTTACTGAGCCAGTAGGGTAATTTAATTCTTTGCTAACCTCACCTGACAGGATTATTGATGAAGGTAGACCAAGGTCATAGGATATTACCTAGAGAATGATAGGGCATCAGGAATTTGGCCAGATACTGAGAGTGATCTGATATTCAGGGTGGGGAATTCTGGCTAACCCAACTAAACAAGATTCTTGCTAAATTTATGCTCGTATGGTGCAATTGTGCAATCTTTTTCAAACAAGGCTTAGTTGGGAAGAGGATGCAGAGAAGTCTGACTAAAGTTTGCTAAGGAGAGTCTCTTTGTCAGTTGCTGCGATATTTCCATAAGTATAGAATAGCCTTTTTCCTCTAGTACTGCTTAAGAATAATCTATTGCCTGGAGCAGAATGCATCAAAAGTTATACCAAAATATTTAGTTGGACTGAGTAAAATAACATTTGACTATGAGTTCAAAATTATTCTGTAACCAAGTCTTAGATAAAATGTACATAAAAGACAAAGAGTTTGTATTTTTACTTAATAAAAAAAGGCCTTTTTAATTTTTAAATATTTTAATACACTTTCCTAAGAGCTTAAAACAAAGCCTGCTGTGTAGGAAGTAAAAAATAACTGACATGAAACTGAGAAAAGGGACTTCTCTGCATTTTTTATACTTGACAGTCCCCTCCCATATGACATATCCATTTCATTTCTCATACAGAAATGATCTGTCGTCTCTTGAGAGAATATTTCCTGTGAAGGTTCAGGCAGGAAGAGGACAGCTTGAAGTCTGCTGCTCGTCTTTGAGTATGAGTGGGTGGATGATGGAAATTCTTAATTTAAGCAAAAGAAAAAAGAACATGATTTAGAAAAGATTGTTCTGAGAGAATATGAAATATAGGAGAGGGAATTTCTGTAAACCCTCATCCATCTATCTATAAAGAGAATTGCTATGATGTAAAAGAAACAAAAAAACAAAAATTAAAAAAATCCTTATGCTTTAGGAATCATAAATGAGTTCAGATTATAACTTACTAATACTGTGTTAAGAACAATTTATGTACCTATTCTAAATATAATTTAATATCCATAAAAATAGAAGATAATTACTATTTTTAGGCTTTTATTGTACCCTCATCTGATCTATGTCTGCTGTTTGTTTTTTTCACTTTTATCTAAAATTTTTCCTTCTTGTAGAGACACTGGCTGGAGGAGTTTCTCGTCCCCTTTTCTTATATGAAACTAACCATTTGAAAATATCCTGCAAAAGAGACACAATAAATATTAATTTACATTTATATTTTAAATTATTTGCCTTAACATTTTCTAATGTAGCACCACAATTGTGCCATATTATCTAAAGTCACATACTTTTATATCCATTGTATAAATAATATGTAATATAGACAATATATAATGAAGAGGACAGATTTGTATGCTGAGCTTTAGCATTCTCTTTGTGTAATTTTTCGCAATTTACTCAAATTCCCCAAGCTTTAGTTTTCTAAACAATTTGATACTGAAAGGCCATTAAACACTAACAAAATAATACATTATGATATGGATATAGATAAAGTAGGAAAATAACCAGCTAAAAAATTAAAGACGGCAAAACTTTAAAACACAGAGAAGAAAATTAGATCTATCTAACAGAATTTAGTGAAGGTGAGGGGGAGAAATAAAGCAAAGAATACTATTTATCAAAAAATATTGATATAATGTAAATTGATGTGTTAATTCTTAAAAATAAAATTATCAAAATTTAGATGAAAATATCAGCAATATTCTCAAAGTTATAAAAAGCAAATTAAAATATGTATAAGTATGATATATCAAAGTAAATGAAAGGTATACTCTCAATATTAATAAGAAAGAATGTGGCTTATCAATTATATTATCAGTGAAAATATAATTTTCTGTAATATAATTTTCAGAGTGATCACTTTTGTTAGCATAGGTGAATTTTCTATGCTAGTAAAAAGACTGGTAGATTTAAAAACTATATGATAATCTTGGAACATATTTTTACATAATGTGATACATAGTTTCCATAATATGCTACAACTGAAAACTTCAATTTCTGATATAAAAACATATGCCAGATAAGCTAAACAGCAGAATAGAGATGACAGTGAAGGAAATAATCAGTAAATATATAGATTTATCAATAAAAACGTGGAAAATGTAAACAGAATTTTGGGAACATATGGAAACTATCTCTCTCTCTCTCTCACATATACACGCAGACACACACAGACATACACAGGACAGCTCTATAGAAACTATACAGAAGGATAGCTGAGTGAAAAATTGGGGAAAATATTTTTTTAAAATATGGCTGAGATTTTTGCAATCTGTTGAAGACAGAAACTTAGAGATTCTTGAAACTCAGTGAACCCTAGGGAGATAAAAACACACATAAAGTAGTCTTACTTTGGCATAACATAGTCAAACTACTTCAAACCACAGATTAAGTGATTATATAGATATGAGTTAGAGAAAGGCCAATGACATGTAGGAGAACAATGCTTTAAATACTCATACTGCTGACCTTATTCAGAAAAGTGGAGGACATAAGAAAGTGGAACAACTTTAAGTACTGAAAGAGGAAAAAAAGCAACTGTCAATGCAGAAGTTTTTATCTAGCAAAAATATTCTTTAAGAATTAACTAGTTACTGAAGTTTGAGACAAATGATACAATAATTTTTTAATGTGTCATTGGTAAGCTGAATACCACTAATCACCACCTCAAGGTAATATGGATCATCCTGAACAAATTACAAAAAGATTATCAGTGAAGATGTGGGAATCTACACTCCTTCACTATAGCTCACCTATTATATCAGAATCCATAAACATCTATTTTTCCCAGAGAACAAAGGCATTTGTCTAAACATCTTATGGGAAGGTCACACACACAGAAAGAATGAATATGAAATAAAAACATTTTGAAAGCAGAGAAGGCAGATAATTTACTGCTGTCAGACATTCATTAGAAGAAAGGCTAAAAGACATTCTCCTGGCTGAAAAAAGAAAATGAGCAGGAAATGATAAACATTTGCGATATTATAAAGTCTTGATGCTGAACTATTTTAAGGTAAGAATCATACTTTTGTGGTGATTTTCAAACCCAATTAGATCTTAGTGGATAATGACTCATTCAACTGCTATTTGTTTACTTCTTAACATTGAATTTATGACATTGCATCTATCTCGCTCATTGAAAATTACTTAGAATTAGGAATTATTTTTTAATTTACCTGTATATCTCTCAGTATAGTGCATGTCTCCTACAGAGCTTGCATTTAATAAATGCTTGTTGAAACTTTGACATATTAGAGTCTCTAATAAAGTTTTAGCTCCAATTGTGTCATCACGAGAATCAGACAAGGTCAGTATTACCTCCTGTAATTTATAGACAAATAAATAGAGTTTCAGACAAAGTGACAGACCCATGGTTACTTGATATAAAATGCATAAATACTTGAGTCTGAATTCAGTGAATCTTTCACTTTATATTTGTCATATAGTTAAGAGAATACATATCCTGATAGCTTTTCTAAATATAAAAAAACTGCACAATTAAACCATTACTATTATTATTTGTACCAACAGATTAGGTATTTAAGCAATGATGTTAAAATAAACATTATTTCAATAATTAATGGTTTTATATAATATGTAACTTTTTTACTGAAATTATTAGCAAGTTACAAGGATTTTTTGGTAGGGATTATGTATCATAGTTAAGGAATTTTGATCATATTAAATTTATTCTGCTTTCAAAAATACATAAAGATGGGCCTCAGCATTTAGTACCCTCATGCTTTTTTTTCTTTATATTGCTCTCATTAAATATTTAAAGTATCCTAAATGCAAATATGCTACTTTTAATAATATTTTCTTCAAATATTAATCTAGATACATTATTAATAGGGAAGGAAATATCTGTTTTTCATATTTGTAATCTCATTTTAAAATTAAATCTCTTAAGGAGTTTCTTGGTAACATTCACAGTTCTCTATATAGACTAGTGTAATGTCTTTATTTTTGATTCATTTTATAAAATTGGAGCTGTGTTTATTCTTTCACTGCAAAATCTTGCTCCAGGACCTGGGAAATGTGAAAGAAATAGGAAAACTTAAAAAACATGTCAACCAAACATTTTCACATAGATCATGAATTACAGGCTTCTTTTTCATCCATTAATAGTCTGTTGCACTGATTAAAAACACTTGTGAATAAGATGGGAGCCCCAGAATTCTCTAATTCTACATCTGCTAATTGCTACCTGAAAGCTGTTTTCTCATGACCCCTAAAAGTCTTCAACACCCGTTCATATAACCCAAATACTTTCCCCACTTAACAGGATGATTGCTATTCCATTTTGATGCCAAATTTCATGATAATGTAACAAGCCTTAATAAAAAGATTTTAGTAGAAGAAACCAGAACATTTTGTATTTATAGTTATATGTGATTGACAATTGATAACTATTTTGTCTAATCTTATTTAACCTGAATTAAAATGTCAATTTGTCTTTCCTTCCAGTGAATATATTTACTCATCAAGGAAGCAGCAATGTGCTGGTTGTAGCCTCAAGAAATAAATGACTTTGGTATCATCTGGGTTTACTTATCAAAATGAAAAAAAAAACTAGACAGATAATAATGTATTAAAGACAAGCCCACAGGCAAAAGATTAGTGTGATTTGTTTGTCTATTCTATCTTATTTCTTTTTAAAGCATTTGTAAAATGTGTAGAAAGAGAAGAAAACTGTAGCATTTTAGGCAGACCAAAAAACATTCACACAAACTCAATATATCAAGTTAGTTATTTAAATCAGCTACCTTATTGTAGACAACAGTGACATTTTTAGAACACAGATGGAAAAACACCCTAATGATTATATTTCCTCTTGGATACCATTACAATGGGAGAGGAAGGACAAATAAAATGAGTTATCGCATCTTTTCTCTGGACCTCCAAAAGGCAAGTAGTTAGTATTCCTTCAAAACTCAGGAAGAAGAATATTATATAATATATACAGAAGAATGCATAGTAAGAATAGTTAAATAGCAACTGTGACATTGTACGCTACTATTTCTAGAAAAAAAATTGACAGCACATAGCTACTATAAATATTTGCTTTAAAAATAAACTGTATGCAGGCTTCCAGATAAAATCTTATATATGAGATTGTAGCTTGCATGTCCTTGTGCAAATAAACAAACTTGCCTTTGACATGCACACAATCTCTATACAGTATGCATTTTACAAGTTTATGACAGAGAAAATATGTTTTTAAAATATAATGAACAGAAAATATTTTGAGAGAGTTATAGGAATGCATTTGGCAGTTAAAAAATGAGAACTCTTTTTTTTTTTTTCTATTTCATATTAGTTTATTTTGACAGCTGTAGTAACAGAGTCAAAGGTTTGATCAGAAATGTGTGGGCTGCATCCTCTTCAAACCTGTAGTATCTCCTTCCCAGAGGATTTAGTGTCATTTCAATCAGAGAAGTGCCTCCAGACAAATGCTGTAATAAATTGGAGATATCATTTTCAGCCTTTTCTTCCACCAGGATGAGGCTGAAAAATCAAGGAACTGAGAAAATAGAAATAATAATGAAAGGGGTGGCATTAAATCGTCCACCTGGCATTAAATCATCTACCTAGTGCATAGTTTATGATGTTACTGAAAAGCAGAACTTTCCTAGAAACAAACAAACATGAGTGAATGGTAATACTTTTAATACTAGAAATGTTTTCATGGACTATAGACAGAAAAAGGTAAACATGAAAGATAATTTTACATTTTGATATATTTAATAGGTTACATCCAATATACACAGATTCCAAGCATAAAATGTATTTAAATGGGCATTACTTAATCTTTTGGTAACAAAATTTAATGGATTTATCTCAGCATTAAAAAAAAATGTTGTTTCTCTGAGGGTCTGTGAAAGGAATCTTTGTTAGGATAGGTTTGTTTATGGTTTTGGAAAACATAAGTCTCATACTCACATCTAAGGAGGTGTTAAATGTTTCTTCATAGATAGCTTGTCAGGTAAGAATAACAAAAACCTTCTGGGGCAAAGGAGCATGTTGAGATAGCCTCAGGTTTTGTTTATAATATGAAGCATAAAATCACAGAAAAGATTATCCATCACTTACTCTATGCAAGTTTTATAACTTGTAACCCCACCATACACACAAAAGTGTTTCTCAAGATCACCAGTATTGGTATTCTGCTCTGTGCAGGATAATTTGTTGTGTGGGGTTGCAGGCAGTGTGCACTGCAGCTTTTTAAATAGTATCTAGTGGCTTAGTATCTACCCACTAGAAATCAGGAGCACAACTCCTCTCCAGCTGTGACAATCAAAAACAAGTACAGATATTGCCAAATATCCCCTGGGAGGCAGAATTTCTCCTAGCTGAGACCACCGACACAAACCTACTTCTCACGTGCACATGCACACACAGTTATATACACAAGTGCACATATACATGCTCACATGCACACTCCCACTAATTTCCACAACCCTCTAAACACCCACATACACACATACATGTGTACACACCCACACTCACATCTGATCCACACTCATATATACACACACTATTCTACACATATACAGCCCCATATATAAACATATCCCCATATATACATAATATATATTAAACAATTATTTATTATAAAATATAGTCATTAAGAAATACTATCCTTTAATTTGAATAATTTATTGCCATAAACAGAGTCTTTTATCTTTTTTTTTTCCTCTTGCAATCCTGGGGTGCAGTTCCTTAAACCATAAGATAGGTCTCAGTAAATATTTGTTGAATAAATTAACATCTGTTTTGTCTGATGTTGACACACGCTAGAGCTTATTTGTATTTCTCCTGGTCTTTGATTTTTTTTTTTAAGGTCCAAATAGGGCCTTATAGAATTTATTTCGACCATACATTCGAAAATATTTTTCTATTTTTTTTAAATAAGTACTGTACTGGGATGTTCATTGAACCAATAAATATGAAGATGATATATCAAAATATATTATTAATTTGAAATTGAACAGGGATGAATGATACATGGTATCCTTGTTGAAATAAATTGCACATACAATTCAGCATTTAATACTTATTATAAATAGAAAAATTGTGAAACTTTCTGCTGTTAAGGAAATATTATTGAAATTGAATTGTTAATATGAAAGAATTTCAAAATGAGATTTATTGGGTTTTCCTTAATGCTTAGAAATTATTGAACAACTTTTTACTCTAATGAAAACATGCTTTTCTTTTGTGCCCTGTAGAGATCTGACTACTTTGTTATCTATCCATTCATTGATGAACACTTAGATTAGCTTCATGACTTGGCTATTGTGAATAATACATCAATAACCATGGAAGTTCAGATATCTCTTTGACATATTGATTTCATTTCCTTTGTATATACACCCAGGAGTGGGAGTATTGTATTATATGGTTACTCTGTTTTTTAATTTTTTCGGGAACCTTCATAACGTTTTCTCTAATGGCCGTACTAATTTACATTACCACCAACAGTGTACAAGGATTCCCTTTACTCCGAATCCTCACCAACACTTGTTATCTTTTGTCTTTTTGATAATAGCCATTCTAACTGGAGTTAGATTATATCTTTTTGTGGTTTTGATTTCCATTTCCCTGATGATTCGTGATGTTGGGCATTTTTTTTCATATACCTGTTGGGCATTTGTATGTCTTCTTTTGAGAAATATCTGTCCATGCTACCCAAAGTAATCTACAGAGTCAATCTAATACCTATCAAAATATCCATTAATATTCTTCACAGAAATATAAAAAAAATCTGAAAATTTACATGGAAGTACAAAAGATCCTCAATAGTCAAAGCAATCTTGAGCAAAAGAACAAAGTTTGGAGACATCACACTGACTTCAAAATAAATGACAATGATACAAAAACCAAAATGGAATGTCACTGGCTTAAAAATAGACACATAAACCAATGGAACAGAATAGAGACCCCACATATAAATCTACAGCTTTATAGTTACCTGATTTTTGACAAGAGTGCCAAGAACATACATTGGGGAAAGCATAGTCTCTTTAATAAATGGTGTTGAGACGACTGGATATCCTTATGCAGAAGAATGAAATTAGATATTTATCTCTCAGCATATATAAAAATCAACCAAAATGAATTAAAGACTTAAATATAAGACCTGAAACTTTGAAACTATTATACTAGAGAAAAATATAGGGGAAATGCTTCATGACAATGGCAAGGGTTTTGGGGATGAGACCTCAAAAGCTCAGGTAACATTGCAATTTTGATTTGCATTTCCCTGATGATTAGAGATGTTGAGCATTTTTTCATATGTTTGTTGGCCATTATTATGTCTTCTTTTGAAAAGTTTCTGTTCATGTCCTTTTCCCACTTTTTGATAGGGTTGTTTGATTTTTTCCTGCTGATTTTCATGAGTTCTAAATAGATTCTAGTTATCAGCCCCTTATCGGATGTGTAGCATGCAAAAATTTTCTCCCAGTCTGTAGGTTGTCTGTTTGCTCTCCTGAGAATGGCCTTTATCAAAAAGTCCCAAAACAATAAATGTTGGTGTGGATGCGGAGAGATAGGAACACTCCAACACTGCTGGTGGGACTGCAAACTAGTGCAATCTCTGTGGAAAGCAATATGGAGATACCTTAAAGTGATACAAGTAGATCTACCATTTGATCCAGCAATCCCATTACTGGGCATCTACCCACAAGAACAAAAGACACTCTATAAAAAAGACATCTGCACTCGAATGTTTATAGCAGCACAATTCACAATTGCTAAGTTGTGTAAACAACCCAAGTGCCCATCAATACATGAGTGGATTAATAAAATGTGGTATATGTATCCATGGAGTACTATTAAGATCTAAGAAACAATGGTGAGATAGCACATCTTGTATTTTCCTGGATAGAGCTGGAACCCCCATTCTACTCAATGAAGTATCCCAAGAATGGAAAAACAAGCACCACATGTACTCACCAGCAAATTGGTATTAACTAATCAATACCTAAGTGGACATATAGGAATAACATTTATCAGGTGTTGGGCAGGTGGACGGGGAGAGGAGGAGATGGGTATATACATACATAAAGAGTGTCATGGCACTGTCTGGGGGATGGTCACGCTTGAAGCTCTAACTCAAGGGGGTAGGGGAGCAAGGGAGCAAGGGCAATATATGTAATCTTAACATTTGTATCCCCATAATATGCTGAAATAAAAAAAATAAAATAAAAAACTCCTTGGAACATAAAAAAAAAAAGCACAGGTAACAAAAGCAAAACCAGACAAATGGGATTACATCAAATTAAAAAAGCTTTTGCACAACCAAAAAAGTGATCAACAGAATGAGGAGAAAACCTACAGAATAAGAGAAAATATTTGCAACCTATATATTTGACAAGGAGTTAATATTTAAAGTATATAAGACGCTCAAACAACTAAAGAGCAAAAAAAAAAATTATCTGGTGGAAATATGGGCAAAACATTTTATTTTTCTGTATGTTAGCTATTGACTGCAGATAGGTAAAGGAATCTTTTTTAAAACTGTAGTGTTAAAGCTCTTTTCAAATAAATATGTTTTTAGTTCAGAAAATACATACAAGGATACGTCTCTCTATCTGAAATATGTACAACATAAAACTAACTTAGATTCAAGCTAATGTTATGCATATCAAATAAATAATCGTATGGGGAAGTTAGACACTAGAAGAATTTATAAAATTCAAATGACTGCCTTTCATTAAAGAATTAAATTTTTAATTCTTTTAATTCTTAAAATTTTTAATGATTTAAACAGAACAAAAGTAAGCATCCTCACTTTAATTGAACTTCTGTTCAATTATTCCTTGAATTCCTTTTCACTTTTTTTTTTTATGAGACTACTGCTAGGTAGCTTCTCTAGGTCCACATTTTTATCTGTGACAGGTCTATATCCAGAGCTAGTAGCATAGATTTACACTACCCTGTCAATTTGAAACACTGCACTTCTATTTCCATGGTCATCACCTTTTAAAACTCAATGAGATTCCAGTTTTATTAGCTTCACTTCTTGCTTGGGTCATATGAATCTATTGAACTCTAGACAGTTGTTGAATATATATGAAGAAAGTACTGCAATATTTGGTTCGTGAGAAAGTTGGAGTTATAATAAATTCTGGATTCTTTTTGGAAGAAAACATTCTTCAGTTGATAGATTCCATGGAGATTTTGGTTTGGTGTCTATATATCTACATATATTTTATTTAATATCCACATATATGTACATGCATAGATATGCTTTTTATTCATTCTCTTCTTGACTTTTTAAATATATATGTGTTCATTTGCTTTTTATTTTCTTAAAATAAAACAAGACCATTTGAGCTTTATATATCCTTCAAATAACCTATAATTCTTTGTAGATGCATTTCTCAGCAATATTCCAAATGAATTCCAATAAATAATCATTTATCTCCAATGTAATGTGTGTTAACAATAAATTAACAATAAATTAAACAATAAATTACAATAATTTATATTGTATTATAAATTATTATAAAAAAGACACCTGCACTAGAATGTTTATAGCAGCACAATTCACAATTGCAAAGTTGTGGAAACAACCCAAGTGCCCATCAATACATGAGTGGATTGCTAAACAATAAATTAACAATAAATTAACAATAAATCACTAATTTATTGGTAAAAGAAACCAATAACAATAAATTACCAATAAATAATAAATTACCAATTTATTGGTAAACAATACCAATAAACAATAAATTACCAATAATTTTTGCACATTACATAATTATATGTAAATGTTTGATTTTGCTTATTCAGTCAATGTTAGCTTAAAATCTTGGAGCACATACTGAAATATTCTTCTTTTCTTAAAATCAGCTTCCACAATTAGGATTAGTGTTATTCAGGCTTTGAATGGTGTGAGAAATTTGGATATCAAATTATTATTTAATGTTAAGAAATCATTTGCAGAAACACTTTATAAAAGAAAATTTTTAATTCTGAACTTTCTTGATTTCAAATACATTGGATTAATAAGATAAAAAAAGTGTATTATATGTATATATGTAATGAAATAATATAGTCGAGTAAAAATTTGGCCACTAATTCATGTATTACTATCACACTAATTATTAGCTGTTGTTAGCACTCAATACTAGTTCTTGATAATAAACGACACTGAATAGTAGTTGTTAATAATATCTGGGGGTCCTGTGCTGTGTATGTTAAGAAAGCAGCCCTTGGAGTCAGACCACCTCCATTCAAATTTTGACTGTGCCATTTATTTGACTGTATAATTTCTTGCATATTTCTTAACCTCTCAGAATCTCAGTTTCTGTATCTATAAAATGGGCATAATAACAAAACTTAACTCGAAATTGTTGTAAAAATTAATTGAATTATTATATTTAATACATGTAGAATAATGATTGGTACTTGGTGAGAAAAGTAAATATTTATTAAAAAATAAATGTTAATTATTATTAAGAAAAGGCAAGCATCAGTATAGCTTGAATGATGCCATTTGTTTACATATATTATTTGAATATATGGCCTAAATGCTAAATGTTTGATTTTCTACGTACTTTATATAGGTATCAGATGTAGAATCACATAGTTGTGTTTTATTTTAAAGTTCTTCTAAAGTAATTTGTACTTTTATGAAGATATTTTAATATCTTTCCCATGGGAAAGATTTGTTCCTTCCTAAATCAAAAACTGTTTATTAAGGAAACTTCTAGTAAGAAGATCTGAAAACTTAGAAATATTCCAAAATGAATTGTATTTGAGGGTTTTAAGCATTTTAAAGTACGTTATTAATAAGCAACTTGAGGTGTCAGAATATTATTTAAGATATATTTGCATTGTATATAGAGTCCTTCTAAAATGTTCTAGAAAACTAGAAAAGAATATACATATATATATATACATGTATATGTGTGTGTGTGTATATATATATGTATGTATGCATATATGTCAAATTCAGTAGACTTTCCCTTTACAGATTGTTTCCATAAAGAGTAACTTAAGAAAAATTGGTCCACAGCTTTTAGTGTTTTTTTACTCAATTTTTTATATGTTCACATTGCTCTTCTACTTGAAATTCTATGGATAACACTTTTAAATTGATTTATAGCTATTGTATCAAAAGTTCTCAATAAAAGAATAACAGATAATTTAGATTTATTATATCCATTTAATACATTGAGAATCTTGTGTGTATATAAAATACTAGTTGAAACTTAAAAATAGTGTTAACAAAAGTAGAATATAAAATTTCAATAACAACAAAAATATGCTATTCATGGAGTACAAAGAAAAATCATAGACTTACATGTCTGAAGATGTCTTCCCATCAATTTATTTACAATTAATTAATTAAAAATAAATAAATGATGAACATGTTATATACCACACAATTTCTAAGTGGATCCACAAGGTATTATCCTTTTTCTTTGAGTGTGGGTAGAAACTGAGACTTTCCTCTAAGCAATAGAATATAAGAAAGGTGATGGCATATCATTTGAATGACTAAATTTCATTGTATATGACTCCATCAAGCATATTGTCAGGAGAAACCCTCTTACGGGATTTGAAGAAGCTAGAAGGCATGTTGAAAATTTCCTAAGCCACATAGCAGCAAACTGTAGGTGGCTTCTAGAACATAAAAGCAGTTTTCAGTTTACAGCCAGCAAAAAAGCCAGGGCTTTTAGTCATAAAACCACAAAGAAACGGATTTTGTCAATAACTCGAATAAACTTTAAAGTAAATTGTCCCCATGTTGACATTCCAGAGAAGACCAGAGCCCAGCTTATACCTCAATTGCAGCCTTGAGAAATCTTGAGCAGAGACTCAGCTAGGCTATGATATTGTAACTCCATTAATAACTGTGCTATGTTTTAAGCCTTTAAAGTTGTGGTAATGTTTTGCACAGTCATAAAAAAATAAAACCCTTGAACACAAACATCTTGCTCATTTTCATTACTGAAACAACTCAAATCACATTTTTAATCATTCCACCCCTAATTTAACATCTCTTTTCTAGATATTATAATAATTTCTTCTAATATGTCATGAGCTGTAATTTTTCAATTCTATCACAACCTAAAAACCATGTGTCTATTCTTTCTTCATCATTCCTTAACATTTCAGATTCTCTCTTTTCTTTTTGAGTGTTTGGATTCCATAGCTAATATTTGTAATCACACATCTCCCCTATTGTCTTGAGTCATTCTCAGTTTATCATCCAGGTCTATTAAAACATCAATCCTAAAATATATCAAAACTTCACATTGTACACTGTAAATATGCACAATTTTTATTTGTTAATTATATATTAAACCTGTGAGAAAACTAAAAAATAAAGTGAAGACTATGGAAAACAAAACAGAACAAAAACACCCAATCCTAGATCAATTTCCTGTGAATAAATTAATCTCATGATATTTTCCAACTTTTAAAAATGAACTCCATCCATCCAGTAGAATAGATTAAAAAAATCTTGGAGTCCTTTTTTAATTCACGCTTGCTCTTATACTTTACATTCAATCCATCAGAAAAACCTGTAAGTTTTGAAATAAATCCAGAGGCAGTAAAAATTGTTGTAGATATCTGTATCTCTATGTCTCAAATCTGAATAAATATCTGCCACAATTTGGCTTTCCTCCTGTTCTTTACCTGGAGAGTAGTCACCAAACCAACTCCTTTTTTGTACCTCAGGATTCAGCAGAAGTCCGGGATTCCCCTACCTGTGAATGGAGGTTTAGAGGTTAAGCAGTATGAGTGACAATTAAAATACACTACCAAGATTGTGCTTTGATTATTGCTCACTCTCCCTCTGGATGGGAAGATGAAGAGAAGTTATCATGACAACAAAACAGCAAACCCCACTCCCCAACTGAGAGGCAATATTGCTATAACTAATGAGGAGGTATTTGCAGAAATGGTTAAAAGCAGAAATCAACAGAGTTGACCGCACAGTGAGCTCCTAGGGCTGAGCACTGGCAGAAATCATCCGACACACAGCAGAGGAGGTTGCATTGTTTCCCAGAAAGAAACCAAGCCTCTCTGATCATTTCCCATAGGTAAGACTCCCCTGCCTTCCTGCTTTCTCTGTATTCACCTTTGGAGAAGGGTTAAACTTCTTTGTATTCCTGTAGGGAAACACACATACATAAGATTTAGAAATCTAAAGTGAATTTATAAGTGCAAGATCAACGTATTTTTGTTGTGAAAATGCATAATTGGCAGTGGTGATTTTTCCATACTTGTGCTTTGAGAGCTCATGAAGTGTCAAAGGAGATTCTCCCACTTTAGGGACTGCTGCCTGTGGCGAGGTGATTCCCCTCCCCTCCATGTGGTCCAACAGAAATAATACAGAATCCTGGAAGGTGAAAGGAAAATCACAGTCCCAATTAAGAAATTAGAGGCAGCAGGAATAATAAGAGATGCACTACTCAATATAACAGGCCTGTATAGCCAATGAAAAGGCTGATGAGAGCTGAAGGCTTATAGTAGAATATCATCAACTGAATTCAGTTTGGGCTCATGTAGCCTCAGATGTTCTAGACAATGTCACTATAACTGTATACAGTGCAAACATTGATGACACATAATGTGCTGTCCCTGTCCTGAACAGTTCCAATTTTTTTTTTCTCTATTCACTAGCACTTGAGGAAAAAGAATAATTCATATTCATGTGACAAGGCCTCCCTATATATATCTGCAGTGCACCTCTATACAAACTTAAACTTCTCTTCCTTTTCCTATTATTGGGGATTCAAGACAGGGCATAAAGTCTGTCTCCTTTGAGGCCCAAAGCTTTTACCATGTAGCTGAGGTCTAGCAGTTGGTTAACAAGGCAGAAGCCTCAGTCAAGCCTCAGTCTCAGCTCTGTCTGCAGTATAATCACCATTCAAAACCACGAAGTGACAGCTACTCCACATGAGAAGGAATCAGTGCAAGAACTCCAAAAGCATGAATGACTTTTATATTCTTAACAAGCTTAGCTTTATGGATATCTTAATTTTCACTTAATTTCACTTTTATCTTAATTTTCACTGTTTTTCTAAAATAATCGATTGTGGGAGTGGTTTACTTAATTATTTGATACATACGTAAAGAAAAATATCATATAAAGTTAATCACTATTAAAGAGGTGTTTACATTCTTATAACCTGAATATTTATAATTAAGCTATGAACCGAACTAATTTTCATAAAAGTATTTCATAAAGTTTTTAACAAAAATCTCTATGCGTTACATCTAAATTGATTATACTACAATACATGCTATATGAGGTAACATTTAGCATTTTCTCAGCAGAGTTGACTATAAAATTTTAATTTAGCCTTTGGACAAATCCCTGAAAATAATCATATAAAGAGAATTTTTATTAAAATTATTTTATCTTTTCAAGCAATCGAAAGCCTGTGGAATACTACTAAACTCTGATTTATAGAAATGATTCAGACTTATAATTCTGACTCAGTCTCTAGTGAAATAAGATCAACCATTGCCTTTGGTAGTAAAAAACATAATGACTCTTTGAGAAATTGGTGAATTAATATTCAAAGAGAGGATAGGCAAAATGAATATATAGAAGCTTACTAATTGCAATATCTTTAATGGTAAACATTTAATGGTAACAACCACTTTCACAGAAATGGTGAAATTCCTTACTTGAATAATCCTGAAAGGACAGAGGGAAGCAAATTTCATCATCTATAGGGAAGCTGAGACTTAAAGAAATGATAAATGCCTGAAGTGATAGATCCTCCAATTACCCTGATTTGATTAATTCACATTGCATGCCTGTATCAAAACATCACCTGGAACCTATAAAGATATACAACCATTATGTACTCATAACAATTAAAAAGAAAAAATTTAAAACTTAAAAAAAATAAATAAATAATGTACTTACAGCATAATGCACATGCTCCATCACTAGAAGAGACTTATTAAATGTTTAACAATAAAAAATAGAAGTGGAAAAACTTGCTGAAGCTTACGAAGCTATACAGTTTTGTATATGATGATAAAATTCCTTCATATTACAGTGGTATTTCCAATACACCATGTAGATGCATACAAAAATATTTTTAGTGACTTTCAGGTCAACTGAAAATGATTCATGGTTGGAAACACACTTGGAGAAATAAAGTTAAGCAACAGCCTAACTTTTGTTTAACTATTTTGGATACTGATAAAAGGCCATTAGCAAATGATGGTACTTCCTCATCATCACCCTTGTCTCTTTATGTCACTTCTGTCTCACCAAATCCTTGAGGCAATTTTTTTTTTCCTTAGGTATCAAAAATGAGAAAAAATATTTTAAAATAAATAAAAAATATTTTAAAAATTATTATTGCAGGACAGATATTGGCTAATCTAAAGAAACAGACTGTCCAGTCTCTATAGTACTTGAAATTAGAGAAGAATTTTTTTTTTTTAATTCTAAATGGGGAAAGATGAGGATATTTACCCAAGTGACTAAGTAGAACAGCATGGCATGATTTTTTAGGAGATACATAACTGGTATGGCAATTAGTAAAATAAAATGCAATGAACAGATTAAGAAACCTGCCTTCCAGTTCTAAAAGAATGATGATTTGATGCTATTATTTTGCTTATTTATAACTGTCCACAAAAAATATGGTTAGCCCTGAAAACAATTGCAATGATAATAATATTCTGCACTCTTTTCCATCCTTACTCAAGCAGTAACATGGTCCTCCAACTGAGATCACAACCTCCTCAAACTCTTTCATTCCTATACTGCGTGTTAAGTAGAAAAATGCCTCCTCCCCAGAAATGTCCACACACTCACTTGTAGATATGTTTCCTTTCATGGAAAATAGGAAGTGAATACACAGTGGATTCAAATATTTTTAAATACATATTTATTTAAAACAGCAATAGACCCATTATATATTCATGTAAGTAACATGTTTATGAAAATCATCTATATTTCAAAAAATAGTAAGAATGTTGGTATTATCCTATGTTTTTGCAAATCTTTGCATATCTGGCTTAATAGAAGACTGTTGGAGTTTTATATATGCCTGTGTTCACTCTATTGTGATATATCATTTTGGTTGTCATTCTATGTTTTTGCATATCTTTGCATATCAGGCTTAATAGAAGACAGTTGGATTTTCACATCTTCTCAAGTTCACTCTATTGTGATATATCACTGTGGTTGGCATGCCATGAAGAAAATTCACTTTCCATATACATTTAGTTGGAAATGTGAATGCATGTGAATAGTGTACTAGATAAGTTCCTTCAGGTAGCAGATGCAAAGACAGAATCAATAGTACAAGGTTATATTGGAGGAGACCTCGTTGAAAGATGTACCAGAAGGGGAGCAAAATTACTCAGGAAGACTTTCGGACTGATCCTGATCTGACACTCAAAAGATAAAATGAATGAATGAAGATCTAAAAGGAAGAGCCTGTCAGTGTAGCTTTTAGGAAATCTTGGCTAAACCAATGAGGACCACCAGAGAAAAGAAGGACAATGAGATGAGTCCTACCTCAGAGAGAAGTGACCCAGCTCCAGTGCCCACACTAGTCAGTCCACAGCTGGGAGCAGCTGACAGAGAGCAAAGCCTAAGCCGGATTGCTGAAGTGGGTTTCAGTGGGACAACATCTGAAGGCTCCTTAGCTAATCACACCCCTCACTGCAGGTTCTGTTTTTTATTTTTATTTTTTCTTAAGATAGATAAGAATGGTGCACCTCTCTTGCTATCCCACTGTCCTTTTTTTTTTTTTCTACATCAGCATATTACGGAGGTACAAATGTTTAGGTGTCCTTTTCATGTGAATGTGGACATTCTTCTTTGACACTTTGCCAAAACTCAACATAAAGGTATAGTGATGATGTGGCATCTAAAATCCTATCAAAAGTACTTTTTACTCTGCTACATTAAAATGCTCTTATCTATCTTTCACTTGGGATGAAACTTTTACTTATGCATCATTTTATAAAATCATGCATTGGTTATTTGGAAAATATTGGTTCACCAAATTATACAAGGTTTACAAAGGTTGACACATTTCTATTATAATATATATATTTATAAGATCATAATTGTCACTATCATCATCAATCTTATCAGAAAATTCTCAAAAATGGAGAAATCACAGTAGTGAACATAGGTTTTCCAAAGTTCTACTATTGGGAAGTAATACTTTCTGAATAACTATGAAAATTTTGAAAGAAATGCTGTCAACTATTTTTCCCTTTGAGTGACGGGTTCATTTCATTCCATTTAGAAAAACTGTCTGTCAATTCCCAAGTTTGGATAATCATAATTTGTCTGTCAAATGGTTTTTCAAGTGAAAATGATGTTTTGTGGGGAAAAAACTCCAGCTGGTTTAGATTGGGACTCAAATAATTGCTCATGTATTTTCTTGAGAAAACCATGGTATTGGCATGCATGAGGCAGAATTGCATTATGCTTACTTCTAATTGTGGCATAGAGATTATGAAAATGATAACACTTAAGTTTAATAAAATTGGTAATTTGTACTACTGCTTTATCAAACAGTCCTTTAAAACAGTTTTATTTTTTTTGGGGGGGGGCTTTTGTTTTTTTGTTTGCCTGTTTTAATTCAAATTATTTGATTTTTTACTTTGAATATATAATGTGAAGAATGCAATGCAATTATGTGTGATTTGGTGCCACATTTTGATTCTCACTAGAGCAACATAATTTTACCCGTTGCTTTTGATCTGTGAGTGAAAAGGTCAATACAATGATAAAAGAAAATAACTTCTTAGTATTTTTCTTCTTTCAATAAGCCTTAAAAATACCTGAAAAAGTATCACAACTTGCAATGGATGTGTAGAACATACTTTGAAAACTCATGGTCTAAGACCTATCTTTATCAAACTCTAGGCTAGAACTCCTGGTTCATAATACATAGCCTAGACCTGTTCCCACCATATAAATCTCCTCACATACTTTGATTTCTGTTTAGCTTCCACTAAACCTTACCCAGAAACATTTTTTTCTTGTCTCCTCCTTTGCAAATCATTTCTGCCATGCTTCATGGAATATGGTATTTTTGTGAACACACTTTCTTGGATTAATAGAAACACATAACTGTGTTTCTATTAATCCTCATGTTATCTTGTTTATCTTTTAGATTAAATACATCCTCTTGGCCAGGTGTTGTGACTCATGCCTGTAATCCCAGCACTTTGGGAGGCTGAGGAGGGAGAATCATTGAGGTCAGGAATTTGAGACAAGCCTGAGAAAGACCCTGTTTCTGCTTTAGACCCACTGCACTCAAGACCTTGTCTCCAAAATCAAAACCCTTTTTTTTTTTTTTGATACAGAGTCTCCTTCTGTTGGCTGGGCTCGAGTGCTACGGTGCCAGCCTAGCTCACAGCAACCTCAAACTCCTGGGCTCAAGCCATCCTCCTGCCTCATCCTCCCCTAGAAGCTAGGAACTACAGGCTCATGCCACCATGCCCAGCTAATTTTTTTCTGTTTTTAGTAGAGACGGGGACTCACTCTCACTCAGGCTAGTCTCAAACTCCTGGGGTCAAGTAATTTCCCTCCTTAACCTCCCAGAGTGCTAGGATTACAGGTGTGAGCCACTGCGACCTCCCCAAAACTTCCTCTTATTCTGAATTCTTCTCAACGTAAGGACTGTGAAACTGTGTTAGCACCGCCTTCTTAGTAGACCAGTAGTTTCTTGGTATTCAGATTTTGATAGAAAATATCTATATATCTTTGATTACCATATTAAGCTAAGCAGAAAGTAAAAAAAGCAGACATAAATAATTGGAAGTTTTATGATAGCAAGTGTAGACTGTTGTAGGAGTGCACATATGAGGCTTTTAATTCAGAGCAATAGCAGAGGTCGTGGGTAACATATAAGGGCTAAGAGACTGCTCCATTATGCCAAGGTTGCTTGTCTGATAGAGAAGTTTATATTTAGGTTAAGTATGAATTGTCTGATTTCTTTAACTACTAAGTTTGACACCTGACATCTCTGATATCAGGTCTAGTTTTATGTTTAAACTAGTCTAATTTATGTTTATTGATTATGTTTATGTTTATTCTAGTTTATGTTACTGGAAAACCGTCTAGTTTTATGTTTATTGTGAAGATACATCCTCAGTCTTTCAAATGCGTGTTTTGGCTTATGATTAGCATGGATAAGTCAAAAATTCATGTTATTTTCGGATATGAATTCCCTTATGGAACTAATGCAGTGCAGACAGCTCAAAATATCAACAAAGTGTGTGGGAAGGATGTGGCTAATGAACGCATAGTACATTGATGGTTTGAGAAGTTCCATTCCAGTGATTTTAATCTTGAAAATGAGCCATGTGAGTCACCTGACACCAAGGTAGATAATGAGCTCAAAGCTGTAGTGGAAGAGAATCCATCTCAACCTATGCATGCATTAGCAGTAAGGTTTGACTTTACTATTCCAACAATATAGGATCATTTGAAATAAATGGTCAAGGTAAAATAGCTGGATAGATGGGTTCTGCATGAATTAAACAAATGTCAGAAGAGAAATTATCTTGAAGCTTGCCTTTTTTTGCTGTCACGACATAAAGGTGAACTATTCATATACCATATTGGTATGTGTGATCAAAAACGGATTTCTTTTGACAATCGTGGGCTTTCAGCACAATGGTTGGATAAAGATGAAGTGCCAAAACACAGTCCGAAAATGAATACTCATCGAAAAAAGCTCCTAGTGTCTGTTTGCTGGTTCAGCGCTGGTATTACACTACAGCTTCATGAAACCTGGTCAATCAATTACAGTGGATGTCTACTGCAGCCAATTGGATAAATTGATGAGGATGCTTGTGATTAAGCAGCTCAGCTTAATAGAGACAGGCCAGTCTCAATAGAGAAAGGCCAATCTTCTTGCAAGACAATGCTCAACCACATGTCACATAAATAATGCTGCTTATACTATAGCAGCTGAACTTGGAAACTCTGTCATTGCCATCTTCACCATACCTTGCACCAACTGACTACCACATCTTCCAGTCTTTAGACCACTTCTTGCAAGGAAAAATATTTAATTATCATCAAGCTTTGGAGATGCCTTTTGCGATTTCATCACCACTTGCTCTCCAGGCTTCTTCACTGCTGGCATAAACAAACTGCCTTTAAGATTGGCAAAACGGAGTGGATAGTTTAGGCATATAGTTTGATTAATTGTACTGCTTCTCGTTTCAGATATAATAAACTGCACTTTCTATTTGAAATCAGACATTTCATAAAGGAATCTGTTCATATTGCAGGGGACACAATTTCTTTTCTCATTAACGTCCACCCTTTTTGATACAATGTTCATTGTGTCAGACATTGTCACTGGGCTGCCCAGAACCAACTGTTACCTGGTCAAGGCTAATAAAATTCCCATTTCTGTGGCACAACAATGTGGTTAGCTGCAAGGTAAAAATCATGATGAATTTAAGTCATTTATGCATATCTCATTATCCATTATCAAGGTACTTATTTTACCAGACTTTCTTGCTCTTATCCAATGAGACAAAAGGCAGTTTTCTCTCTCTTTGGAAGTTCTGAGGGAGGGAAAAAAAAAACCTTGAACAAAGAGACAGTTACCCAATAAGTACTTGCTTTACTTGCCACTGCTTTTCTTATAGCCTTGAATAAATGACATGGTGCCTGTTGATTCGAGAAGTGTCATTAGATGATATGGTAATACTTTCAGAATAGCCAGATGGGAAAGAAAAATCCTTAATAGGTTCTGAAGGATGTTATTGAGTTGTTTTACCAACCTGGGTACTGCCTGCTGCATTCTTTTTATTAAGACAGATAAAAGGAAATATTGTTTAAATCTCTCTTGTTTTAGTTATTTTATTGTTTGGGGTGAGCAGTGGTAGCCAAAATCATTTTTAATCCTTTAAATATATATAAAACATTATATAAACACATACACACACACATATATATTTTAGAGTTTTAATCATCTCCACTCCCAAATTCTACCACTTACATAACTTCCAGTTGAAGGATGGTATGTGCTTTGGTTTACATGACAGTTACTTTCACTTGCCTTTTAATTCTTATTATTCCATTATTTTAGAAATTTTATTCCATATTTCCCCTGTAAATTGATCTCTGACCACACTGAATCTTTTAGTAACATGATTGATTTTAAAAGTCCTTTATGACTTCTACTTGTACTAAATACATAACCAAAGATCTCAAAGTTCCTAACTTTTAGGTGTTTTCATATTCTAAATCTTTGATTTGTCTTTGTATCTTTCCTTTCAGAACTCTGCCTATGTTTTGGAGATTGGAAAAATGAGAACTTCTGCATTATGTGCAAACCACAGACAACCAATAGGTTCTCTTAGCTAAGCAAGCAGAAAATATCTTGTCTTTTTTTCTCATGCTGTGAAATAGAAACTGAGTGAAATGTCGGGGTTTTTCCTAAAAGCTTATAGATTTTTCCAGACTAGGGAAGCCGCTGACTGGCCCCAAGATTTTCTCATTCTCTAGTCAGGTGCATGGTTCTAACACATTTCCTATTTTCCCAAATATATGTGTTAACCCTTATTAGACACGCACAGAACATACATCCAAGAAGTGGGATAGCATCCCACTGTGATCCCCATGTGATCTCTGTAAGCCCCCACTTTCCCTCAGAATCAGAAAGGAAAGACTGTGATAATATTCTTCCCTATATTCTAGAATTCTCTTAATGACATATACTCCTTACCTTCTAATTTATGAATTGTATTAAAATTCTGTAATTCCTGAGTTGGCCAATTTTCTCTCTTGATTTAAAGGCAAAGTATTTGCAATTATAAACTCCTTTCTTTCTAGACAAAGCCCGAATTTCATAACCATAGTATTCTATAAGCTCAGAAATTTTATTTTTGATGTCTAAAGCTGAAGATTCATCTTTTCTTTTCCTTTTAATTCATTTCATAAGGATCGGAGCCTCCTTAAGACAAATAATTTTCTCTGTCTGAATAGGAAGAGATTACATAAAAGTAAACCAAAATTAATAAGCACTATTATATACTTGTAAATAATAGAATCTCTGGGCTATACCCTTTGAACCACACATACAAATTTCATGTCAGAATGCAGCAGAAGACTGGAATCTCTTGCCTTGGTCCTTAGATGTTTCTTTTTTTTATTATTATTTCAGCATATTATGAGGGTACAAATGTTAAAGTTACGTATATTGCCCATGTTCCCCCTCCTCCCTCGAGTCAGAACTTCAAGCATGACCATCTCCCAGACAGTGCCATCTCACTCATTGTATTTGTATATACCCATCCCACCTGCCCGACACCTGATAAATGTTATTCCTATATCTCCACTTAGGTGTTGATCCCTTAATACCAATTTGATGGTGAGTACTTGTGGTGCTTGTTTTTCCATTCTTGAGATACTTCACTTAGTAGAATGGGTTCCAGCTCTATCCAGGAAAATACAAGAGGTGCTATATCACCATTGTTTCTTAAAGCTGAATAGTACCCCATGGTATACATATATCACATTTTATTAATCCACTTATGAATTGATGGGCACTTGGGTTGTTTCCACAACTTTGCAATTGTGAATTGTGCTGCTATAAAAATTCGAGTGTAGGTGTCTTTTTCATAAAGTGACTTTTGATCTTTTGGGTAAATGCCCAGCAGTGGAATTGCTGGATCAAATGTTTCTTTTATTGCTAAATAAATAGAGGCTTTCCATTCTTGCTTTCACGTAACAGTTTCCATATTATCCCTTAATGTATCTTGATTATTTTAGACTCAATTTTTTTTTCTTCAAAAGTACCAAAGTTTTGACTTTTGTGACATTATTTCTCATGTTCTACCTCTATGTTAGCTTTTCTTTTTCTATTCAACTTGCTGTATAGGTTTCTTTATATTAATACCCTTCTAGGACTGTCGTGTAAAAGTGAGATAGGGTTATGGGTATTTTCCTCCCATAAAATCCTATCATTTGCAAAATATATGTATTTCCAGTTCTCTTCTCTCTCATTATTCCTTTTACTTTGAGAAATGGATACCAAGATTCTTAAGTTTAAATGTCAAAATAGTGGTAAAGAATTAAAAACATTTCTTCTAAATTTATGCCATGGTTACATTCTCAATGAAATAAACTTAAAGCATAGCCATATCTATTTTTGCTTCAAAACAGAAATTGTCCAAATCCTCAACAAGTATTTACATATAGTTTTCAGGAAAGTTCACATTATGTGTGGTGCCAATTTTCTTTCTAAAACACTCAGATATTTTTATGCTATCATTTTATAGTGAAATCTAATGGGTTGTGAACACACAACTAAACTATTTATGCTATGCACTCGATTTCTGGAAAATTTCATCAAGAATAATATAAGAGTGGTTGAAACTTTTATTGATTTTTTATTGGCTTTTGACTCTGTGGACAGAAACTAGTTACTACCTAATCTATACTAATTTAGCACAAAATGCTGGCTAATAATGCATGCCTCAGCCTGAATTTTAATAATACTTTGAGTTTCAAGGATGATAGAACAAGTGATCTTCAACTCTGATCCTGAAAAATCACGTGGAAATCTTAATGGGAAAAGAATAATATGACAGCCTCCCTCCAATCTATCCCATATTACTTAAAATCATTTTCTATTTCCTAAGTATGCAATTTCTTACATTCATGAATTACAAGTCATCTCAAAATAAAATGAGTGGCTAACTACAATATTGGTGAAGGAATTATGACAATGTCTGTAATAAAACAAATTTATCCTCAAAAATATACTCCAAAATGTGGTTCAAATATAATCTTCCCAAATGGTAATATTTTTATGTGTGTGTTCTAGTTATTATGGTATTCATTTTCAATGAATACAATTTTGAATCAGTATGATTAAGAAATTCTCTTTCTCAAAGCTTTCCGTATACAAATGGCATTATTGAAAGTTTTCCAGTAACAGTAGAGAGTTAGTAACAACCACCATGAAAAAAGTCTGAACTAAAATTATCTTGGTTCTAGAGCATTGTATAGACTTAGGGAACATAATTAGTGTTTTGATTTTTGTTGATAGGAACCATGACTTTTTTTCTTAAATAGACACTCTTCTAGCTTCATGCACATTTATATGGAGACAATTTACTTCTGGAGTTAAGATTTATATGGACATAAAAAGGTTCATAACCTAATAAGAATTTTTTATTGGATGACTCAAATTCAAGGAACAACCCTCATACATACTCACATACATGTAAATTTGCATTACAATATTTCTAAAATATAGATATCTATAATCATTGAATAGCAAAGAATTCCATGACTCAAAACTCTTATCAGAAATTTAGTCTTATACTGTCTGCTAACCAATCGTTGTCTAAAATCTCTTGATAGAAATGATATTTAAGATGGCTTAGAAAGTTATGTAACCTATTCAGAATTAAGGGAGCTATGATCTTGAACTATGTATATATTATCATATATTAATTTAAATCCTCTCAGAAATTATATCTATTGAGTTGAATTTAAACATTGTTACTTCAACATTTATTAAAAGACTCTTAGGGAATTTCATAGTGTATCAGTTACATGTTTTGAGAAGAAGTGTTCTTGGCACTTTTTATACTATTTTTCTATTCACAACACTAAAAATTGGTACTGTAAATTCGCACACATAATAAAACCAACAAATAAAAAAAGAAACAAAAAACTATCTTTGGTAACATAAAATTTGTATATATTTTGACAATTGTAAAATAATAACAATATCAAATAGTTAATAAATATGAAATATATGCAAGACCATAATTTATATGCTTCATGATACTTACAACAAATCTGTGGGTTAGGAATTCTCACATGAGAAAACTAAATTTTAAATAGAGAAACTGTTAAAATTACCTTCTTTGCACCTTTCTTACTACAAAGCTTTGCCATATTTAAATTGAACTATGCCAACAGTGAATAATTGGATAATAAATATATGATGAAAATAAATATATGAATGGATAATCATTGGAAATAGAGAAAAATGATAGATAAGATAGATGAAGTTAAATCTATAAATATTCAAACACAGTGTATTATTTTTATTTTTTTCCTTTTATTTTCTCGTATTATGGGGGTACAAATATTGTTTGGGTTACACATATTGCCCCTGCATCCCCTCCCCCACCCCGCCATGCCAGTGCTTCAAGTGTGTCCAACCCCCACCCCCCAGTGGTACACACCGCACCCATTATATAAGTGTATATCTTTCCCCTCCTCCTCCCTCCCACCCGCCCACCTCCCAATAACAGGTTTTTTTTAGACATTTTGGTTACATTGTATATCTTTGCCTCTCCCTAAAAAGGGTTAGAGGTAATCCCTCCCCCCCCACAATGCTCGCCACATCCCTAAGATGTGGTGTGTTATTTTAAACCCACAGAATAATTATTTCTAGTTCATATGTATGTTTTATAACTCCTTTAAGATTAAAAACTTTGTACAGCTAGAAGGAAAATGTTTATGTGTTCTATGTAGTAAATAGGTCATTTAGTACACACATATAATAACTGGCAACTGACAAATTGGTTATACATGTTCAATGCCATTCTGTTAGCAATTATTTAATTTAGGAAGTTCAAGATTGCAATTCTTTAAGGAAACCATTCTGCCAACTAGCATAGCTTTTGCCACTGACAACATTGATAAGGCATTAGAGTATTGATATAAAATTTGGATATGTATAGATGATATCTGAATCTGTCATCCTTTCTTATTGCTGTATTGATTACAGTCGTGAAGCAGTAGGAGTTTGGAGAGAACAAAGGAAAGACTTTTCTTTTTCAAAGGACTCATTGGAAGAAGCTTTAAAAAATAACAGCATTGAAGTCTATCTAAAAGGTAGTAATTGGTAAAATTAAGAGACTCACGCTGGCAGATGTTAGGAGAGTTGAAAGTAGTAGGTAATTATAGATACAGGAATAGTCTCTTAAAGAGAGTTAACTATTTCTTTGCCTAGCTAGTAACTTAGATTGCATACTCTGATTGATTTAATTCTCCACTTAACCCTAGACAATTTGATAATAGCTCACTAACCATTCTTAATCTACATCCACACTATAAAAATTTCTTAACTATAGAATTTATTTGATTTCAAACATTATTGACTATCCTAAGAAAAATGTCTTTGTCTATGAATGGTTGATAAACATGACATCACATAAGTGTAAGGCCTGGACCTTTGAAAGTGCTCCATTAATAATACGCAGTTGATGTTGTTGAAAAAAATATGTCTGCCTTTAATTACTACACCATAAAATAAAAATATACAATCTAGGTTATACTATGAAAGAGAAATGAAGAAGGTAGACTGGTTGTTCTCTGAACTCAATTCTTCATAACCTTATTGTTCTGTTAGCAAAACTTATCATTGAAGTCTCTCAAATTTGATATTTACCTAGGAAACTTTCAAAAATCACATCAGAATTGCAAATATCAATTAGACAAACCTATTTTTACATGAATTCTTGGTCACAGATAATGCTATTTGTGTTTATCAAAAATCCCCAAATTAAAAAAAAAAAAATAAAGTATGCAGCAGAGAGAACAAAGGAAGTGACTTGTGGACTTAACCTATCTTCAATCAAAATTTAATGAATGATTATTATTAATTAAATTAGTTTGGCATCACTTACTAAAAAAACAATCATGGTATCCAATGAATACAGTGATCAGCAAAAGACAACAAAAGACCAGTGTCCCAATGGAGAAGCAACCTCAAACGTCAACATATTGGGAAGGATGTAGCAAGTAGGGATACTCTGCAAGTTTTTGTGACATACCAATGAGAACTAGAAAGCAGGCAATATGCTGAGATTCAGATAAAAAGGACAACATCAGGGAAGTCTGACAGTGGGGAAGAGTGGCTGAGGCTCAGGAGTGCCATTTCATTCCTGAATTCCAAGTTTAGTTATCACACAGAAGGGGTCCCTCTCTAAGAGAAACTGGAGAATTAGTTGAGCTAGCAAAGCAGATATTCAAACTTGGGAAATAGAACAAAAAGACTGTCATTACTAGAGCTATATAACTAGAAAAATGTCAGGTTGGTTCCAAAGTCCGAGTTGGTGTTTAGTCTATGAGATTTCATAAGTTCCAGTTCTGAAGACTGGAGAGCAGAGCATGGGAACTGGGAGCAGGAAAGAGAGTTGGTGATAATCAAACTGTATTTCCCAATATATTTAAATATTTTTTACTTTCCCCTAAGTCTCTTCCAATCTCTTAATTTGTGTTAATTTTTAAATTTAATTTTTACATTTAAATCAATGTACGTTTTTCCAGAAAACATCTTTAATAGGTTCAGTGAAGTGGCAGGATTATGTCAAAGCAGTGTATTTGGAGCACACAAGATTTGAAGATGCAAGATGTAGCCCCGTTTAGCACCTACTATTTATTTATCTTCATAAATAAAATAACCTCTCTAATGTTTGGTATTTTATTTGTAAAGTAATGATAGCCCTTCCTATGTCACAAAATTATTTCAGGATTAAATAATACAATACACATGAAAACACACTGCATTTTTCTCCAGAAGTTATGCTCCTATTGTCCCAGCTCAAGAAATGTTCATTTCTGAACTGCCAAGCTAATTACTGAAGAATATGCTGAATGCATTATTTTATTTCTTCTTCTGTCACATGGAAAGCCAGTCTCAAGCTTAGAAGTTTCTTTAAACAGTTTGTTCTTTCAAAAAAGTAAGCATTTGTCTTGAAATATAGGCCATGATGCTTATATTTAAATCAATATCTCCTAAAATTAAGCTGAGATTTTTATCCATATAATCACAGATTTCAGAATAGAAAAATTTACACTAATATTTAACTGTTTGAATTTAAATAAAGGCTTATATGAAATCACAAACTAATGGTTGTTTAAAATAAGTAATTTGATGATATTAATATTTACTTCCCAGACCTTTTGTGACACTCCTGATCCAAGAACTCATATACCTTAAAATTTATTCATGTGTATTTTCAACTATATAGTTTAGTGAAGTGGGTATGCTAAATTATGCTATTTTCATTTAAAGTGTTGCTCTGTGAAATGAATGTGCTGCATAATTATGGAAATGACACTGGTAATTAGCTCACAGTAGCAGCAGAACCTACATAAATTCATTTTTAATCCATGGTTCAACTCAAAGAGCATTTTCAATAACACTTTAATATTTATTTCCTTATTTTTTATATTATGTAAGTGGACAAAATGTACTTTACAATCATTAAATTATAGTTATGACTAATTTACTGATCCTGAAAACAGGTAAGCAAAGTTAAGTAAGCTACCTTTATAGTTGACACTTTCTAAAATGTTGCACTTTTCAATTATTCAAAGACTACTTGTATATAATTGGCTTTATTAAGTAGTACATTTTTGTTTGATGATTAACTCAACACCAATCAGATAAAATTGAACATGGGCAAATCAAGTCAAAATATTACAATCTACTAATTTATTGGTCTACTCTGGGGGCAAATATCTTTTCTTTTAACAAGGTTTTAATGTGCTTCTGCTCTTTCCTATTTTGTTTTTAAATCCTGTCATGGCAGAATTTATTTGCTAATTAGAACCAGCACAACTTAATTAGTTTTATCTAATATTTCTTTGTGAAGGACACTATTTTGTGCTGAGCTAATCGTTACTCTAGGATTAATGGATACAATGATAGTAGAAGGTTATTCATTTTGTATTTAAAATTTTTATATTTATATTTATACCACATGGTATATACTTCTAGTAAGTGAATAAGAATGTCCAAGTATAGTTCTTAGATGTTTTTTATAAATTTCTCATTCATTGATTTGAGAACAAAAATCTAATATTAAATACTATTTTTCATACTGAAATTAGAATTTGCATCATAGTTCTTACAAATTATGTTTTAAAATTTATTGACATTCTTTAATTACAGCTTCCTCAAAAGTCTTATTAAGGCATTTGATTGGTCCAGAGTGTTTTTTTTTTCATTGACGCGCACACACACACACACACACACACACACACATATACATGGTACATAATTCGTAAAGGTCTACAGATAGACTTGAGACAGTCCATAAAGTCCACACTTTTCTGTAAAACTGTGTTGTAAAGTGTACAGTTAGATTATTCTAGAATAAGATTAATTATTTTTCTCAGATTCTCAGAGAAGTTTATGACCTATTAAAGGTAAGAATAAAATCTATAATGCTGCTTCTAAATCTAAATATCTGTAACTAAGAATTTTTATTTTAGGTACATATTTTGTTCTTCTATGTTTACTCCAGATTAGTAATGCATTAAAAAAACTAATATATTCTTGATTTCAAACAACAGGCAAAGAACCTCTTTGCAAAAATTTCTTATTTTGTCTTCTCCATAGAGTGAGGAATTGATGCTAATTTTTCTGAGTGTCACAGAAGATATGAGCAGCAGCAAATGTTTCTTGCAAAACCATTCATAAAAAATTGTAACAGATTAATGCTAATAGCAGCAAGTGTGCTCGGTAGGAATAAGAAGCATTTTGAGCATAATCTAGAAACTTTCTCAGATCAGCCCTCAAATTTGTCTTTTCTTCATCATTAGGAGAGTTGCACCATATAGGGAAGTAATATTCACATCAATGTTAAGTATCCTACTATTGATCATCAAGACAAATTGATATCATGTTAATCATTGCCTATTATTAAGACTTCAGAAATTATTTCTCATAGTCAACCAATTTTTTTAGTAGTCTTAATGCCATACAGGACTTAAATGTAGTCATTCTAAATCCTAGATTTTCACACAATCAGATTTTATGTAATCTTATTTTTTTACCAAAGGGGTGATTATATAGATGATTATATAGATTTTCACATAGATGCATTTACAAATAAAAATACTATTTTACCATAGGTATCAAAAAATTAGTATACATGGTTTCCACATCTTACCATACATAAACCAAAATGTCATTCAGGTAGATTATATAATAATATATTTATTAAAAATAAATTAAAATAAACTGTTATAAATATTATCATAAAATCACAACATAACATTTTAAGAAAGTAAAATATGATAACTTAACCCTGCAGAGGCAGTAGACACGCACACAGGAGGAACACCATCGGAAGATTGGAGTTAGACTGCCACAAGTCACCTCCCACCTGAAGCTGAGAGAGAGGGTGGAGTTGATCCTGCCTTAGTGCCTTCACAAGGAGAACGGCCCTATGAACACCTTGAATTTGGACTTCGGGCACCAAGGATTGTGAGACAATAAATTTCTGTTGGTCTAAGCCACCCTTTTAGTAATAGTTTGTTGTAACAGACTTTGCAAATTAGTACATTTGCCTAGTTACTGAACCTTATTTTTTCATTCTAAATAAGAAGATATTTATCCTGCGTATGAAAATATTTGTGTGATACATAGCAATATACAAATAAAAAATGTTACAATACTGACAATAATCTAAAATAAAAGTATTACATTCTAATAATCACTGGTAAGTAGTTTTGATACTTCTCATAACCCTACAAAACAAAATCTGACAAACACTTTTACCTAAGAGTTCTCAAATTCACAATTAAAAATAGTTTAATGGAACCCATGTAACATTTCACAGGATGACATAATCAAAAGGGAAGTTTATATAGCAACAGAGTAAAAATAGAGAAGAAAAAAATATGTTATTCAGATTTGTAGTAGAACCACAACTATGTTCCTGTGTATTTTCATTGTTTTATCTCCTGTACAGTTGGTACTTAAATGTTATTAAAATGAACTTATATTATTCATCCTATCATTGGCTCATAATGATTGGACTGTTCTCAGGTCATCATTCATTCATCAGACTATCTCAGTATCATCATTCTGTTATACTCCTGCCTAAATTGAGCTGTCACATTATTTTTCAGCTCGAAGACTGTAGAAAGCACAAATCATACAGGATAAATTATAAAGAATGGCCATCCAGCACACACCTTCATATTCATTCATTAATCAAATGTTACATAGAGCAGAGCTTTTTGCTGTGTAGAATTAGATAACATAAAATTAATCTAACTCACTGAAAAGAATTTACAGCATATAGATTAAAATATCAATAAATAATAAATTATGTGTTTTTAGTCGATCTGAAAGCCCCTTTTACAAGGTGGTTATACATTATTATTATATTAATAAAAAAAGATGTAATAGAAAGGAACTCTCAGGAAGAACAAATAGGCTCTAATGAAGACACACGTTCTTTATCAGGGGAGAACTGAAAATATTTGCTCTACAGGAATAGTGACTGTTATGATCCTATTGTCCTTCTTTTTAATTGAAGAAGACAGGGTTAATGTGTACATGCTCTGTGGTAGCTCTGTAGTGATACCCAAATATGCCTAAAACTCTGATACTTATCTTTGTGCAAGATAGGCATGAAATCTACTAGAGATTGATATATACTGTGTTGTTTAAAGTCTGAAAATTCCCTGTATGGGAAGCGTAGCCTGTCAACTTTATTGCTGAAAATGTATATGCCCATAATTAATATCGACTTTAACTGGTTATAGAGCAGGGTTTTAACTATGTCACTAATGGGATATAAAAGACCCCTTAGTAAACTTGAGTCTTGGCTCCTGTGACTAATGTATATCAGATGTATTATGGAAACACACTGTGCAAATACAAAGCACATTTTCTACAATTAATGAAGGGCCCTAGGAGCTGCATCTGGGGCACTGGGACTTCTTTGTGTTTGCTTGAGTTTTCTTTTCCTGTAGAATCATATTTTTTACTTTTATTAGAACCTCATATGAGTATACACTTTAGAATTTCACATCATTGCAATTGTGTCCAGTGTAATTGCTGCAAATATGTATGCACAAGTTTCACTGTTCTTCTCTGACCATTATATATGGGTGTATGTGAACACATAACTTATTGTTTTTAATTTATAAGTCTCTGGATGAAAAGGAGCCACATCCAAATATCTTCAGCTACTCTCAGACTCATCATTCAAATTTAAGACATTAAACATGAACAAGAGTCTCTTAGAACAGCATCTGAATTCTTGGTGACTTGTTCATGAATAAAATGGAATAACTCAGAATGTAAACATGCCCAAGAGATAACTCCATCAGATAAAAGGAACTGTATCCTAAACAACTTATAGTCAGAATTATAATTACTTTGAATTGTGCTTTTTTTGCTATCGGAAGGCATTATGTTATTTCTTTTTTTCCCTCTGTCTTAAAATAAAATTTCAGTGTCTTTGATCTGTATAATAGGTATATTCTCAAAATATTGGGACAAAGTAAACTTTTTATTACCGTTTTAAAATACATTTTAAAACCCTCTAAAGGCATTGTTAATCAGTTTGTGTCATTTGGGTATATTGTTCAATACCATTTAGAAATGCTGTGCTATGGTTAAAATGTCATCCCTTCAAAATCCATGTTTTGAAACTTAACAGCTAATGTGACAGTACTATGAGGTGGGACCACTAGAAGGTAATTAGACCATGAGGGTTTCTCCCTAGTGAATGGGATTAAGATTCCTATAAAAGAGGCTTCACACAGCCTTCGGCTGTATTGCCCTTCAGTTTTCTGCCATGTGACATAACTTTCCTCCCCTCAGGAAAATATAGCAACAAGGTGCCATCTTTGAAACAGAGAACAGCCCTCACCAGACAACTGAACTTTTCAGGGCCTTGATATTGGACCTCTCAGCCTCCAGAACTGTGAGAAAATAAATGGTTGTTCTTTATAAATGACCCAGTCTTAGATATTTGTTACAGCAGCACAAATGGACTAAGACACACTGGCCTTTATTAGGGATTTGCCGTATTAGAACAACTTCTGACTTTGCCTTCCTACGTAGTAAACTCAATCTAAGATTATTTTTGGAATAGAAAATAGAAATACAGGGAGACTAATCAAAATGCTACTTTAAAATCAGAGTCAAGAAAATCCATTTAAATTTAACTATATGTCTGACCTTAATAATAATTTAATGGAGGGACATCTGGCAAACTCACAATGCCAGGAAAAACTATCTCTGAGTACTAAATAAGATTTAAGAATTGTATATCCGCACAAAACTTTAATCCAATGCTCTTTTTATGTCAGTCAGGGAAAATCAACACCATGTGGTACTTGTGACCCAACTAGGGCAACTAGAGGTCGTGTCCTAGAGGATTACAACACTTAAAAAATAAATTAAAAATCTGAATCATCAAACGCAAGATCTGGATCAAAAGGAGAACTGTGTTATGGAGGCAAATTTGAAACCAAGAAATCAAGGAAGGTGAGAACCCAGAGAAAGCTCTGAGCTGCAAAGCAGAAAAGGTTATGGAACATCAAACATGTCTGCACATTGGTACCAACTGCCAGAGAACTGATTTATCTTTTGTCACCACATCATTCAGCTTCATGATGTGACTAATCTCTTCAATAATCTTATGATTTTGACTCAAAGGAAACAAATGTAAAAATAGAAATGCATAATAGAGGACATATTGCCAATACTACTATAGTAATACACATTGAGTCATTCATGGTAATGATATCTAAAACACTTAGGAGAAGTCTTTGAGGTCCAGATTGAAAAAAATGTCTCCATAACATTAAATCAGAAGGATATGCTCAAGAGGATCAGGCAGAACTCTGTGTTCCAGCATGAATGGCTGTGAGAGCTCCTAACAGTGTGCCTGAGTTGTCTACTGGTAATTAAGATAAACAGTGGTCTATGTTGAACCAGGTCAAGAATTTTCTTTACCTAATGCAGAGACATAAATCCAAAGTCTTTGAAAAATAGAAATGTTTTTATTTTTTTGTCACCACTTCACTCAGATTCATTGGAGAGGGAGTACAAAAATTCTTGAAAATCTCAGTAATAGCTGACAATAGGAGGTACTATTAAATACCATTTAAAAGGGGCAACATAATTTAAATGTTAGTAAGAGTTCCCAGAAGAACAGAATTTTGGTAGCAGGACTTAATTGCCAGAGATGTGGTAGCAATTGTGGTAGAACAACATGGATCAAGCAGGAGCCAGACTGGTTTAAGGGATACTTAAATATCCCTAAATATCAGGGATATTTAGGAATTTATCATGGTGTCTCTAGAACTGAAATAGAAGGCTGGCATACTATAAGTTTTTATTTGGCCTACAAAATTTCAGGGGAAAAAAACCCTACTGAAATAAAGAATGAAAGATAATATGGGGACTAAAGATATTAAAGGTTTAATAAAGGAGTATTATGAAAAAATTAATGTCAATAAATTATAAACAGCTTAAAGAACTTTAAGAAACAAAATAATACAGGTATTAAAGTAAGTTACAGCATAATTCAGCTGTGTTCCCAGCCCCCAGGCTGCGGAACAATCAAGCCACAGGGCTGCGTCCCAACCACTCACCCCACCCCACCCCACTTGTTCTGTGGAAAAACTGTCTTCCAGGAAACTTAGGAAAGAGGGGGAGAGGAGGAGAAGGGTCGAACAACAGAAGGAGAGGAGGGAGAGGGGACCTAGCAAAGCTTCATCTGTATTTATAGCCACTCCCCATTGCTAGCATCACCACCTGAGCTCTGCCCCAACCCCCAGCCATGGAAAAATTGTGTTCTGTGAAACCAGTCCCTAGTGCTAAAAAGGTTGGGCACTGTTGCTTGGCCTTAGGATACAGGAAGTCTCTGTAAGCAATTTATTTCTTAGAAGGACTTCTAATAGTCAACAGATACATGAAACCATGTCAACTTAGGAATAAAGCAATATAAATAATCAACAACAATGGATATGTCTTTTGCTACACATACATATCTCTATACGCACATATACACATATATACATACAGATTTAGAAGAAAGTTACATTGTAAATATTCAGTGTGATGTTAGAGAACATTTAAATAAATAAAGCATTTTAGCACTAAGGTCTTCATCTCTAATCAATATAAAACTAACAGTAAAAATATGAACTAAAAGATGGTGCCAATATCTTGAATCTTTGGCTCTGCTCTTCCTTAAACAAAAAAGCCACACATTTAGCTATCATCTTATATATTTGCTCAATTGTTTACTGTGAAAATTTTAAAGTAATGTTATTCAGACATCAACAGATACTTTTCTATTTGAAAATGTTGGGTTTCAATCAAGACCTAGAAGAGAGAAGATGGTTAGGATATCTAAATATAATTGAAGATAGTTTTTCTTCACCATTCTTTTTCCTAAGTACAAGATTTTGTGCAACTGGGCTCCCTTAAAAAGAACAAATTTATATTCTCTATAGAATAGTATGACTCAAAAATCTAACTTGAATGTATATGGTTATGCTTCACACTATGAAAATACTTAAATAGGATTAACTAAGAATGTAAATTATGATTGAACATCCATGATAGAATTGAATGGCTGCACAGAAATGAGTTTTATTTCATTAATTCATAAGCACATATGAATCATCCATGAATACAACCTGAGTCAAACTTCACAACATAAAACATGTTACAAACACTGTACGTTTGAATTGTCACTATGAGCAGATAATGTATAAAATCTAAAAACTGATTTACCACATATCTTTGAACGTAACATTTAAGAATTCAGTCAAAGAATGACTCTTGTATTACTAGAAAATAATAATTAAATCAGCATTACTGTATTGCTTACTTTATATATACAAATGCAAATATTCTTATCAACATATATTTTATATCTAGATAGAAATGTTCAGGTTAAGTCAAAACAAAATGTGACTACCCTAAGGCTTCTCATAATCTATACAATAGAGATAAGTAAATTTGAAAATGCTATACCACTTTTTTAAGGAGTTAAGTAGAACAGTCATTCAATGTAATTTTACAATATTGTCTGAAAAGTTTAATGAGCATCATCTGATGTTTGCCACTATGTTTCATAATATGAGGAAGTAGAAGCATGACGATATTTTTCTGATTACAGAAGTAACATTAGTTGTATACAGCTAAAGAAATATAAATGCCAGTGAGTTTTATAGATATCAATAAGGTGACAAAAGAAATATTGGTATAGGATTTCTTCACATTATATTTTTGCAATATTCAAAAGACAAATACTGTAAATATATTTTAGAAAATAACATTTATATGCTTAGAATTTATGTATCTACTTAGAAAGTAGCTTACATATATCTAACACATAACTGACATACAAACTTGGAAATCTCTCTGAGCAGGAAAAATATACAAATATTTATATATAGTTATTTTTTGATACCAATAACACAGCATTTGAGAAAGACATGGCGTTGTGATTATTCCCTATCTGTTATTAGTAACAACATTGAAATGTGTTAGCTTCAGGACATTCTGCTAAGTGTATAAATTACTCACCAAGGTTTATTTATAATGATAACTGATTCAGGTGTAGAATAAACAAACTTTTCCCTGTTAACTTACTTCTTACTCATTAGTATACCTTTTTCTTACTGTCAGAATTTGTACAAAAATAGGAAAATAAAAACTTGGTATGATTTTTTTGTTTGTTTAAAAAAAAAACTGTCAGCTTCTTCAGGAAAGAACTACTTTTGTGTGTCTCTCACATTCGGGGACTAATTTGGTTCCTATTCCATTCATTTGGCATTTGTAAAAACTCCCAGGATGTCTTAATATAAAAATAATTCTTATGTTTGAACTTGAGGAATCTTCAGCCCTGAAAAAATATATATTCTACACCAGTAGCCCACTTAAATAATGGAAGGCTAACAACTATGTTTAAAATAACTATTGTTATATAATAATATAACATAAGAATCAGTTTCTACTTCATGACTTTAGACTAACATGGCTAACTGAAAGCTACATATCTATTTTTGGATATAAGATATATACCTTATGCAGATATATATTAAAAAGATATATGTAGATATATAAAAAATTTGAACCTTTACCTCATGCCCACTCCCCACACACCTTGATCAACAAGCAGCTCCCTTCCTCTACACTTACTTGTAAATAAGTACATGTTTTCTTGAGCCACTTACAGTCATTTTGAATCTCATTTCACATCCATTCCACAAAATAATCCTGTCAACTTACCTTTTCAATTTACTCCAAAACTAGTAATTACTTATAGTTTACATCACTACCAACAGGTTCTTTCTTCCATGATCATTTTTATATGGACTTTTAAGTTAGTTTTCATAACTGATCTATTTGGTTCTAGTTTGCCCTTATATCTGTTTTCCACATAATAGAATGATCTTACTAAAATATAGTAAAATATATCATACTATTAAAATATATCATATTTTATATATATAGTAAAATATATCATACTATTAAAACATGTCATTGCTCTACTCAAAACCTTGTAATAATTTTGAATTTCAGTCATATTCCAAAGTCCTTATATTTTTAAGGAATTTCATGAGCTAGAACCTGCTGTCTGGACTCTTCTAATATCCTCCCTTGCTCCCTGCATTTCAGATACCCTCACGTCCTTTTAAACCCACAGTTTCAACAAGCAGACTCTATCTAGGATATTTTCAATTGCTATTCCCTTACCTGGAATGCTATCTAAATATCTACGTGGCTCATTTCCACACTTCCTATAGAATCTATTCAAATGTCGCATTGTTACAGAAGTTTGTAATTGAACACATTATATAAAAGACCAATATCTTTCTCATCATCCTCAATATTCTTGTCTATTATAAAAGTACTAATCATTAATGTCTAAACATCAGCAATAATTAATTGAAATTTGGAATTAAAATAACAGTACTTTTTATAACATTGCCAGTTATAATAGTGCCAAAATTACTTGAGCCCAGGTGACAAAAAAACAAAAACAAAACAACAAAAAACAGGTCTTTCAATATGCTAAACATGCCAAGGTTTTTAGTTAGAGAAACATATTAAATAGATATTTCTTTTATTTTTGGAAAATCATGTGATGATTATCTGAATCTGCCTTTTTGTTCTTGATCATACACATACCCAGAAAAATGGGTAAAGATAAAGCATTTAATAACAAAATTATAATAACATGGTATATGAATTCATTTCACAAAAATACTTTTCTTGGTATCATAGACATTATATTATCTTCTTGATCACAAAATTAAAGAAAATAGTAATACCTTTTTTAGTGTTCTCCATTCTTATTCATTATATTACTGCTTCACTGTATATGGAAGATGACTGAAATGGTGAGTGAATCCAGGCCATAAAAATGATCCCGAAGAAAATCAAATTGATAGTATTAGAAAACATGAAACAGAAACCTGTTTTAATATTAAGGCAATAACACATAATGTAAAGAATTGGAACTAAAGAGAAAAAGGAAAATTAGAATATATAGTTATCAACTCTATAAAATAAATTATGACTTCAAAAAATTATGGAATGATGTAATGTCTTCAAGTATATGTGACAGGCAATAAATAAGTTTTAGTGGCAACTTTTTGGATTTGGCAGTGTTAGGTGCATCTGGATGTTCCCTGGTCCCCTGGTTCCCAGTGACAAGAATGAGGACTGGTAACCAGTCAAGTCGAGCTGATGACGGAGTGATCATAAACACAGAGCAATTTTATACAGTTTATCACATAAAAGAAAGAAAAGTAAAGAAGGAAGTGTGAAAATAGTTCCCGATAGAGGGGAATGGGTCAGTCTCTACGAGTGGAGAAAGACCCCAAGGTGTGAGGACACTTTGCCTTTTGTGTGCTCACTAGTTTGTCCCGCCCTTCTCTTGGCAGGATTGGTTGCTGTTTCCCTTTGGGGTGATTGACAAGTTGAGGTTATATAACAGGTTACATAGCAAGGTGGTTATATAACAGTTTCCTTTTCTGCACATGCTTCTTCCCCAGAATTCTTCATGAAGCTCCACTCATGCCATGCTAATTAGACGGTAATGAGCTCTAGGTCAGCTAAAGATTACTAGGAACTTTTTACTATGTATGTTCCCACCAGGGAACCATTCCTAGCTGTAGTTTGGTTCCTAGATACAATTTGGTTTCTGCTTTCTGCCCTTAGCCACTTCCTTGACACAGTTTTACCCTTCACCAGACCTAACTTTAGAACATAGGAAAAGTAAAAATGTACTTCTGAATTACTAAAACTTAAACCAAAGTAAGAAAAATAGCTTAGATCTTTGCGATAGCAGGACAAAAAGATTTAATATTTAAAATTTAATAAGGAAATTTATTACCATTTGAAGATTATATTAATGTAGAACTAAATGAAGGACAATTATGAAAATGCTTAACTAATCTTTTTTCTTCTAAGGTGAAGAGAATGTTGTACTGATAAGAGTAGATGTTTTGTTATCAATAAGTTCATGGCATCTGCAAAACTTTTTACTAGTAATGTAGCGTTAAGGATAAAAGCTAATGACCCTTTCTACTTTCAAATTTCTGATACCTCCATAGAAAAACAAAATAGACCAGACAAACATATACACATGGACAAATATAATTGGATAAAACAGAGACATTTTAAGAAGTGCTACATATTCAGGGTTCAATAACCAAGAGCATAAATGCTTTATGCTTATCAGAGCTGCTGGAGTTAAATTACTCATTTTAGAAAGATGATTTCAAACTTCTAATTAAACAATGAGGCACTATTTGCAAGAAAAAAGAAGAAATTATAGGTAGGAAAACATAGAAAAAAGAACAAACATAAGTTGAGCACTTATACTGCTCTAAGCACTTTAGAAAAATTACTTAATGTGAAGAGAAAAAAAAAACCTTAAAAGGAAATATTGGATATCATTATTGCCTTTGTATTGGTGTGCACAGTATAATTAGGACAGCTTTAAGATCAGACTGCTGTTAATAGTAAACAATAGTGTCAGAGCTTGAATCCCAGTATAAATGGGTAAAAAAATCATGTTTTCACTACAACATTTAAGTGGCATGAACCTATATGATAGCATTCTGAAGTAAAACAAAACAAAATCTTCTATATAAGTACATAATAATATGTAACAAAGAAATTAATTTCTGAGGGCATTGAGCTTTTTATGTCTTTATTCCCAGGAAAGACAAACCATGATTCTAAGAATTCAGTTGTGGTTGTTGTAAAGATGTTAGGGAGATTTTTTAGAGCTATGTTTGGAAGTGATTACATGAAGGTAAATAATAGAAACTGCTGAGATTCTGTAGGCCAGTGGTTCTCATAATTTTCATGCATCATAATCATCTGAAGCCTAAAAATTCACATGTCTAACTAGTGTCCAAGTGAACTGAATGCTGCTGAACTAGGAACCTCACTTTGAGAACCACTGCTTAGGGAACAAGGTACCTGCCTACAGAGAGACACATCATAATTATATTAATCTGGACTTTCTACTGTCTTGGAACCTCTTAGCCTAAGGTATAGGTTTTGGGTGATTTATCTTATTATTGCTTACAACAAACTTTTAATTATGTTAATACTTGAATTCTGAAGTTGAGCATCTAATTTACTATGAAGGATCTATGTTAACATATAAACACTACTTTAAATTCCTAGAAATATTAAGAATAAAATAAATATATTACCAGCCAGGAGAAAAAAATGTCCTATATTTAAAACTACATATCACGATGCAAAATGCTTTCTATTCCCTCAGGGAGGGATACAGATGCATGCATAATTTAAAAAATAATTCATGTTTTATTTTGTATATATATTTTATTTTATATGTATATTTATTTTACTTCAATGCATTTGATAATTCTAAATAAAATACTTTCATACATGTAATATGTTTTGTTTATGTACTAAAATTCATTCAGTAGTTTTAAATAAATGTAGCCACAAATTTTTACTTTGTTCTGTATCCATTAGGACAATTTCTTACATTTATTTAGTATAGGAAAAATAGTGCTGCTGATGGGAGAAAGCCTTCCTTTATCTTTTTTCTTTCCGTTATATTTTATATTTTATCACGTAAAGCATGGATTTGATTAAGTATAGATTGCTTAATAAGCTAAATAACTATCTCCAGCAAATTAAAGCAATTACCTATTGAGCATAATATAATTATTTCTCAAAAATTAGACCCTTTAAATAATTTTTAAATAGCAAATATAACAGCATTTGCTGTTGCACATAAAATTGGGTGATATCATCTAATGTAATCAAATGCTGGCAAAAACAGTTTCTTTAATTTTGAATGTTGAATGACTACTCAAAAATGTGCGTACTGCTAAACAAAAATGAACCTAAAATATGCATATGATTATAACTTTATATTAGCTTGAAAAAATAGGAATATCTTTCCAAGTTTAGAGTTAACATAAATGAAAAGGAATATTTTATGGTTTTGAACCACAATAAATCTCTTCAATGCTATAAATAAAGTATTTATATTAGTTTATACTATTAGGAAACAAGATGGGATTCATTGAAATAAATATTGCTTTCATATAAGATTTCATAAATAAATGATTTAATGCTTAGAAAGATGTTAGGGTCAGCAATTTCCAGCTGGAAAATGTAATTCTGAATGCCAGGTTCATGGTATTCAAGCTCTTCTACTTTAAATGTCAGGGCTGTTCGCCTGTATCAAGCACTGGACTGATAAAGGCAGTCAAGGAAATAGAAAACAGAAATGAAATTAAATATGACATAGAGAAGAGCAGAGGAAAGTACTGTGAAAATTTACATCCTTCATTGGAAAAAAAACAGTACGTGTATTAAATTTCTGAAAACAGATTAGGTTTTTGAATATTTATATTCATCAAGTCATAAAATTAAAAAGTGTAATAATGATTCAGACTTTCGTACAGCCTGATTTAAAAAAATAAAATGGAATTTTTTTTTTCTCATTGTGTAATCAGAAGTTACAAGCAGTATTTTTCCAGGGAGGAAATATACAAAAAATTTTTCGCTTAGATTAAGTACAATTCTCCTTACTTGCCTTTTTCTCCTCCTTTTTTGAACATAGGAAATATAATCACCTATTTTATCAAACTTTTGTGAGATGAGTGCTTATGTAGCATACCATTGATTGGCAACATATTTCCTTTGGTTGAGAAAGATCAGAAGGTATTTCCACTATATACCATTTCTTCAAGTAGGATATAAATCGACAGTGATGTAAACTGCAACACATCCATTCAAGTATTTTTTAGACCTAAACTATGATTTAGGTATTTGACCACATACTTTATTTTTAATATATATTTTATTTTGGTTGTTGGCAATGTAATATGTAACAAAATACTGAAGTAAAGAAATGAAAGAGGCCGAGCGCAGTGGTTCACGCCTATAAATCCTAGCACTCTGGGACGCTGAGGCAGGAGGATCGCTCAAGGTCAGGAGTTTGAAACCAGCCTGAGCAAGAGCAAGACCCCATCTCTACTCAAAACAATAGAAAGAAATTAATTGGACAACTAAAAATATATAGAAAAAATTAGCCTGGCATAGTGGCACATGCCTGTAGTCCCAGCTACTCGGAAGGCCGAGGGAGAAGGATTGCTTGAGCCCAGGAGTTTGAGGTTGCTGTGAGCTAGGCTGACACCAGGGCACGCTAGCTCAGACAACAGAGTGAGGCTCTGTCTCAAAAAAAAAAAAAAAAGAAAGAAAGACATGGAAAAGAGTATGATGCAATATGATGTAATGCAGTACAAGGACTCGTGGGTGATAAAATAGAAAAGAAATAGGAATAGAGCTGGAGCTGGAGCAGGCAGGTCTGCCACCCTCTTTCTGTGCTCACTGCACCCGCACAGGCCAGCCCGCAGTTCCGGGGCGTCCTCCGGGTGGCCAGAGGAAACTTCCTGTACTCCTTTAAGCAGCCTGGCATTGTGATGACACACTTTCCCTCCTCCTCTGAGTGAATCTTCTCAACAACTCTAGGGGATAACGATGCTTTAATTGAACAATTAAGGGTTCTGATGTCAAAGCTCTTGAGATTAATAATGGCAGGAAAATCATCACTTCTTAAAGCAATTCTCCTTGGAGATGGTGGAGTTGGGAGGAGTTCTCTTATGAACAGATATGTAACTGATAAGTTTGATACCCAGCTCTTCCATACGATAGGTGTGGCATTTTTAAATAACGACGTGGAGGTGGATGGACTTTTCGTTACCGTGCAGAGTTGGGACACGGCCGGGGAAGAGCGATTCCGAAGGCTGAGGACGCAGTTTCACAGAGGTTCTGACTGTTGCCTGCTTACTGCTTACTGTCTGTCGATGATTCGCAAAGCTGCAAGAACTTGACTAACTGGAAGGAAGAATTCATATATTATGCAGATATGAAAGAGCCCGAAAGCTTTCCTTTTGTGATTTTGGGTAACAAGATTGACATAAGCGAACGGCAGGTGTCTGCAGGAGAAGCCCAGGCCTGGTGCAGAGACAAGGGCGGCGACTGTCCTTATTTTGAAACGAGTGCAAAAGATGCCACAAATGGGAGGAGAGAGAATTAGCATTTGCAGCAGTGTATCATCTAATAAAGTTAAACTAACGTATATTGCTGCTTCATTAGTTTAAGGGAGAAGGGACACATCCACTCACAGAGGAATCTATTTACTCAGTAATGGCACCTTCCATTTACAGATTGTAATGGCTGTCTAATAACATTTCTTTAATTTAAATAGGTAAGTTACAGAGCTAATAAATGAGATGACCAAGACTTTAATTATAATTAAAACAAAAAACTTGACTATTCTAGAAGTTATACTTGGACTTTTTCCTGGGAAATTGGAGAACTATTTATGTGTGTATATTTTTAAGGTAATTAGCATTGTATTCTTGGTTCAGGGAAAAACTTTCCTAAAGCAATATTAGATATTAAAGATTAAAATCTAAAAAAATAGAAAGAAATAAGAATAATTTTATTTGCTTTAAAATACCATAAAGTCTCAACTATACTTTCCCATCCTATTATATCCTTTTAAACATAGAAGGTATATTATTCTCATTTTATATATAATGCCCCTTGGGGTTAGTTATTGCCAATTTGCACTTTGACTTTTAGAACAAATTGTGCTTAATTTTAAAAGAACATTTTATTATAGCAGCTAAACTATAAAAACTACATAATATATTTAATGGAATACTAATAATATTCTTAAATATATGGTAAATAACTTTAAGTAAAAACTTATCAGCTGGGTGCAATGGCTCACACCTGTAATCCCAGCTATTTTGGAGGCAAGGTGGGAGGATTTCTTGAGGTCAGGAATTTGAGAACAGTCTGGGAAACTTAGTAAGACTCCCCTGTCTCCACAAAAACAATTTTTTAAAAAAGTTAGCCAGGCATGGTGTTGCATGTATGTAGTTCCAGCTACTAGGAAGATTGAGTCACAAGGATTGCTTGAGCCCAGGAGTTCAAGGCTACAATGAGCTATGATCGTGCACTCCAGCCTGGGTGGCTGAGTGAGACTCAGTCTCTAAGAAAAATAATAATAATTAATTAAAAATTATCAGCTTTATCTATTATAAATTAAGTAAGGGAAGGCCCCACTTGATTCAAGTATATACTCAAATGAAACAAGTTACTTATTGCATATTCTTTTTGGCCCCTTTTGGTTGTTTCTGTAGAAGAGATTCATATAGGTTCTCATGAGACTATTAAATAAATAAAAGTTACATGACAAAGAAAAGCGTATTATTATATGTGGATTTTAATATTATACATATATTGTGTGGGTAGAAAGACAAAAATAATTATAAAATTACATTTAAAATATATATTATATGATAATATATTATTTTATGCTATATATATTATAAATAACCAATTTCATAAAGTAACTCAATAGAGCTTATTTACGATTGGAAATACTTTTTAAAGTACAACTGAAGCACAGCCAAGGAAACAATCAACAGAACAAATAGCCTACAGAATGGGAGAAAGTATTTGCTATACATCCTATAAAGGGATAATAACCAGAATCTACAAATAACTGGAGCAAATCAGCAAGAGAAAAAAAATCAACCCCATTAAAGAGTGGGCAAAAGACTTGGACAGAAGCTTTTCAAAACAAGATACACTAATGGTCAATAAACACATGAAAAATATTCAAAGTCATTAATTATCAGGAAAATTCAAATGAAAAGCACAATGAGATATCTCCTAGCCCCAGTGAGAATGGTCTTTATCAAAATTTTCAAAGCAGTAGATGCTGGAGTGGATGCAGAGAGAAAGGAATACTTATAAACTGTTGATGGGAGTGTAAACTAGGGCAACCTCTATGAAAAATAGTATGAAGATTCCTTAAAGAACTAAAAATAGACCTACCATTTGATCCAGCAATCCCACTACTGGGTATTTGCCCAAAGGAAAAAAGTCATTTTATCAAAAGGACACTTGTACTAGAATGTTTATTGCAGTACAATTCACAATCACAAAGATGTGATATCATCCCAAGTCCCCATCAATTCATGAATAGACTAATAAAATGTGATATATATATATATAAAATATATATATATATATATACACACACACACACACATGCACATACACACACACACACACACACACACACATACCATGGAGGACTACTCAGACATAAAAAAATGAATTAATACCTTTTGAAACAATCTGGATGGAACTGGAGACCATTATCCTAAGTAAAGTAGCACAAGAATAGAAAAACAAATGCCATGTGTACTCACTATTAAATCAGAACTAACAAATCAGCACTCACATGCAGAGATGGAAATAAAACTCAACAGAAATCATGCAGGTGGGAGGAGGGAGAAGGGGATGAGTAAAATCAAACATTTAAGGAAGAAAGAATGCCAGCACTACAAAAACATGAGAAAATAGAGGAGGCCAGCAAAAGACTAACAGCAAAACTTGATTAAAGTATTACAAAAACAAAAAACAAAAAGAAATGAAATTACAGATCAAATATTCCTCAGGAACATAGATAAACAGTTCTGCACTGGGGGTGATTTTTCCCCCCAGAGGGTATTTGGCATTTTCTAGAGACATTCTTGGTTGTCACAACTTATGGAAGGAATGTTTTTGGCATCCCGTGGGTAGAGACCAGGGATGATGCTAAACATCCTGTAATACATAGGACAGAACCCCACAATGAAGGATTATCTGGCCCAAAATATCAGTAGTTCTGAGAATGAGAAACCCTAAGATAAACACTAAAATACTTAACAAAGATTAGCACATAGAAACTAACAATTTACAGGATGAATTTACCCTGACTAAGTGGAGTATATCCCAGCAATGGCCCTGGAACTACAGGATATTCCACTGGAAACAAAATGCACCTCACCCCTTACCTCAACTGCTTCACAAAATACTTTGAAATGAATCATGGATCTGACCTTAAAACTATAAAGCTTTTAGAAGAAACATGGCAAAATATATTTGTGAATTAGGAGTAGGCAACATTTTCTCATGCAGCATCTAGAAAGTTACAATCATAAATGAAAAAAAAAAAAAAGAGAGAAATTAAACTTCATCAAAGTTAAAAACTTCTGTTCATGAGGAGAAACTGTTAAGAAAATGAAAGGTAAGTCACAGACTGGGATAAAACATTTGAAAACAATATTTCTAACAAAGGACAAATATTCAGGATATAAATGAACCCCTACAACTTAATAATAAAAAGATAAAAAAAATCCAAAAAAATAAAAAATAAAACATAAAATACAACTGAAGACGATGGTGGTAAGGCTAATTTTATTTCTTTTCTTTGGATTTTCTTTGGATTCTTTAGACCTAAATTTTTAAAGCAAAGCCATATAATGCTATTTGAAATCTTTTTAATTTAATGAGAATAAATATTATGAATAAGGTCTGAAATTTATATAGTTCTCAAAGATTTACCACATTAAATGATATTTACATTTTATATTTATTTTCTTTTTCCTAATGTTTTGCTTTCCTTTGTCCATACTTATAGTTGCAAATAATTCTATTGATTAAAATATGGTTCTTCTATAATCACAAAAGGTATAGTAAGGGTTTTCTTATTTAGAGTTAACAATTAACATTTGGCAGTAATTAAATATTGAAACCTTATTATGTGCCAAATACGTTCATGTGTGTTTTTACATAAATGGGTTAAAGATGGTCCTATTATATTGACCCTGTTTTGTTTATTTCTTCACATAAGACTGATAGGCTCAAAAAGCTTACTGGTGCCAAAGTCAAAGTTTTACAATCCAATTGCTTTATATTCCAAATAAACATATCTTCTTAGCCATTTAGAGTCTGCCCGCTTTGCATACTCAGCAAGACTGCACCCAACATCTGCTAGCCATAGGTAAAATAATCCCTGGGACTACAAAAGACCCTAAGCTTTGTATATGTCCTTTGGAATACTCTTAACCATAATAAATAAATTCTTCCTCCAATCTCTCCCTACTTGTGAGTTCTGCTGCCCTCCTTTCCTTCTGTGTTATGTTCCCACACTCCTACTTTGAAAGTTTTTGTGCTATGAGGGATGTCTCTACCTTCTTCCTGTAATTTTCTGAAAGCACTCCCCAGATAAAGCTTGGTGTGTGTTTCTGTCTCCTCCTGGTCATATATCTTTCTTCAATCAACCCTCTAATCCCTCAAACTCAAACTGACTGCAGTTACTTGATTGGATATAAACATAAATGTGCCATCTCAACATAGTCTTATTTATTACAGTGACAAAGTACTTAACTTATTTTGGGTGTTGAGTTGCTTTTGAAGTGGCTGAAATCCAATCACAATCCTAAAAGGAAATAAATGGATTAGGCAAGGCCAAGGATTAAACACATAAACAGGTAGGAAGTAGTTGGAAATGAATGGCTTCAGTTCAACACAAATATAACTACAAACACCAAAACTTCTGGATCTAATAAAAGAGGAAACAATTATGAAAGATACTCATTTCCTCTGGCTTTCTACATTAAAGTATAATTTCTCATTTTGATAAACTGATATGAAAAATAAATTCCTATCTATATAAATATATGTCTACTTTTTCACTCAAAAAAGTATTTTGTGCTTACTTTTTTACTCAAATGAGGAAAAAAGTGAATATTTTCTTGACAACAAAATGTAAAGGATGAAGAATCATTATTCGCCACAGTTGCCACAAATTTAAAAGGAATTTTGACATTAGAAAATAAAGCAGTGCAAACTGACAGATGTATGCAGCATGAAGACTATGGTCTAAGTAATTTTTAGATACAATAAAATATTGCTTAGCTTTTCTAACAATTGTATTTATGCACAAATTATATGAACAGTCTAAGGTTTGTATTTGTCTTGGTCCATTTAGGCTGCTATAGCAAAATAGTATAAACATTTCTTGCAATTCTAGAGGCTGGAAAGTCCAAGATCAAGGTGCTACCAGAGTCAGGTTCTGGTGGGCACCCACTTATTGGTTCATGCACAGCTGTCTTTTTGATGGAGGAAGGAGCATAGGTATCTCATGGGAATCCTTTATAAAAGCACCAATTCCATTCATGAAGGTGCCACCCCAGTGACCTAATCAGTTTACAAAGGCCCCACTTTCTAGTACTGTCACCTTGGCAGTGAGGATTTCAATGTAGGATTTTTTGGAGGGACACAAACTCAGACCATAGCACCAACATATGCGTGTGTGTGTGTGTGTGTGTATACACACACACATATATATATGTATATATTCACACTTTTATGAAGCTTAACTTCCAAACTGATGCTTTTCAAACTGTCATGAACATCAGAATGAACTGGGAATTTTGCAAAGATGCAGATTCTGATTTGGTAGGTTTAGTTGAATACTAAGATTCTGCAATTCCTACAAACTTCCAGGCGATTCTAATGCTGCTGGTCTTAGAGTCAAGTAGTGAGTAGCAAATTTCCAGTCCATGTACCATGGTGCAGTGGTGCAGTGGTGCAGTGAGTTAAAGCAAAGGGTCCTTACTAAACCCTAGAAAAAACAAGATAGGCAAAGCCAAAAGTTTTCAGTGATGCTAAAAACCTAATGTCACAAATAGAGTCTAAAAGTGTGTTTCCTTGTGTGTGTGGTAGAAGTCAAGGAAGGTAGTTGAGTGGCAGTGGGGGCTGGCTATGTACATGTAATAATATGTATATGTGATGGTATGTATGTGAGTGTAAGCATAACTTGGAAATTATCTAAAACAATGATTGACATGTGGACATGTGCAGTTTTTTTGTTTGCTTGTTTGTTTTGTTTTGTTATTGTGGGTTTTTTGTTGTTTTGTCCCACCAGGATTTTGCATGAGGACTAGTTGACTCTGCTTAAGAAGTCAGTGTAGTAGAGAGGATGACATCATGTTTCCTCCCTCTCCTGTTGTTACTTTATTCCTGGCCTCTTCATTGCCCATTCAATATTCAGAGAAGTCAAAAGATTAGTGTATTTGGTTGCACATGCAAGACATTTTATTTTTATATTCTCACGAATGTAATTCCTAAGTACATGAACATTTTCCTGTGTAAGCATATTATTATTATTATATATACAAAAAGTAAGCACACCTCAATATTGCTTATATTGTAATTGTTTATATTGTAAAATAGTCCCATGTACACTCAAAGAGAATTTGTGTTCTGCTGTTATTGGCTAGAGTGTACTATAAATGACACATAGGTCAAGTAGATTGATATTGTTGTTCAGCTCTTCTAAACCTTCCTGGTTTCTGTCTAATTATGCTAGCATTTACCAAGTGTAAAATGATGAAAGCTATAAATATATTTGCCAATTTGTCTCTCCTTTCAGTTCTATTGAATTTTTCACCTTTGTTATGAAATGGGTACAGAATTTGGATTTTTATGCCTTCTTGAACAGTTGATGCAAATATTATTATTGGATAACCATCTTTATTACCTATAATATTCATTTTACTGAAATCTGCTTTTTCTAATATTGACATGACCACTCAAACATTCTCATAATTAGTGATTTGTGGTGGATATTTTTTCATAATTTTATTGTTATTTTACTTTTGCTTTTATATTTAAAGTGTTATTTTTAACAGCACATACTGTGTCATTCTCTTTTAAAATACAGTCTGACAATCTTTTCTTGTTAACCGTAGTTGGAATGTTTATGTCTGGTGTACAATTTTTTTCAATGTAATTGTCTCTATTAGATTTAAATCTACTATTTTGTTCCTTATTTCCTGATTTTCCTATTTGTTGTTGTTTTTTTGTTGCTTCTTTCTTCTTTGTAATAAATATCCCATTTTATCTCATGTTGACCTAATAGAAACATATATTTTATCTTTTAGTGCTTCTAAGGTATAAAATATGCATCTTTAACCAATCACAATTTACCCTCACATGTGATTATTTCATTTCACATTTAACGTGAAAACACTAGAAAATAATTCCACTTCATCTTCCTATCTTTGAGTTTTCATTTTTCTTCATTTTACTTCTACATGTATAAGAAACTCCATAATATATTTCAGTTTTAAATAGTCAAATTTCCATAGCAAAATAAAGGCAGAAAAATTGAGTTATATTTATTATCGTTCATGATAATTTTGATTTATTTGTATATATCCAAGTCTCCTACCATCATTTTTCCTCTTCTGAAAGAACATTTTGTAGCATTTCTTGTAATCAAAATCTGCAGAGAATAAATTTTCTATCTTTGTTTATTTGAATGTCTTTATTTATTTCACCTTAATTTCTGAAAAATAAATTTCACTGATTATAGAAATCTAACTTGACGATTTGTATTTCTTTTAGGACTTGAAAATAATTGTTCTGTTGTCATATGGCTTGATTTCTAGGAAAAATCTTCAGTTATTTTTATATTTGTTTCTCTGTGCTCAATATGATATTGTTTCTCTGACTGGTTTTTATATTTTCTTGTTATCATTGGTTTTCAAGAATTTGATGGTAATGGGTCTTGGTATGGTTTTCTTGTGTGTATTCTTTTGGGATTTGTTGAGTGTCTTGGATCATTGATTTTATAGTTTCATAAAAGTTGGATATTTTCTGGCCATTATTTTTTTATTTTGTTGTTGTTGTCTCCTCTCATTTCTCTCTGATTGGCACATAGACTTTTGAACACCAATTTCTGTGTCCCCAGCTTAACAAGTACACCAAGATCACTTAAGATACCCATCTGTGTTACAACAGTTAGAATGTACTTCCTAGTAGAAATGAAAGCAATCATAGGGCTTCCTTAATTCGTTTTCCTTTTCTCAGAGCTCATAATATTGCATTCCTATTGTGCAATGATTGAAAACTATTATTTCATATGTTTTGCAACATTGTTTCAGATGCAAGGTTACATCTAATCCCTGTCACTTCATCATGGTCACAATAAAAGTCCATATTGTTTTTTCAAAGGTCATCACATAATTATAATGCATGGCCAGAATTAAGAATTATTCTGTAAATTACAATGCACTGTCTTTCAAAATAGGAAAACTTCCTAATATCCTAAAATATGAGACAGAGACACATTAATTTTCTGTCTATTCCTTCAAATTCTGTCAGATTTCATCTTACCTCAAGAAATAGATTTGGGAATTTTAGAGATTTTTAAAATCTGGTTAACTTTTTATTTCTTTTAACTGTGTAGTTTCTTGCTTCTAAAAGTACAGTATTTATATCAGCAGCATTGGCATTATTGCCAATTAATAGCAGTGTATTAAAGTAGTATATTAAAAAATCCAGGATCCCAAATCCTATTCCAGATTTACTGTGTTAGAGTCTGAATATTCACATACACTTTGAATGATACCTGAGCACCTTATATATTCTGAGAAACCCTGCATAAAACACACACTAAATATCTAATGGAAACAAAATGAAGTTGATATGTGAGAAATCAAGATGACTGATAAGACTTTTTAAAAGACCTATTAAAGGGTGTGTTATTTTGTGTTTTCAGTTCTGTTGTGTGTGTGTGTATATATATATACACATACACAACATATATACATATATATATTTATATATATGTATATATGTTACTGCTCTCACATTACACACTTCTGTATTGTCTTACAGAATACTTTCCCCTACTGAGTGGTAAAGTTGTAGTCAAAGTAAATATCATATTGTGGAAAGAGAAGTCTAGCTTTTGCATTTATTTTTGAGCCAGTTTCAGTGTATAGGTCAACAATAACGTGCTATCTTTTTCTAATATTAGTTTATGCTGTCATTTAGTTCCATTTAGTGTCAGGTTGTATTAGAATTGTGAGAGTACACATAAACCAGTTCAAGGAAAGAATGGTCATTCTTGAAAAATAATTGACAGAATAATAAACTTTTACTACTCTATGTTGCAGTAAGTCAAGAAACATCGATAGTTCTGTCACTTCTCCTGCAGTCCCTCTTAAATTTTTATGGATTGATGTAAATGAATATGTGGCTTATCACATTTATTGAGAAAAACATAAAATACTTTTGAAAGATGAATATAAAAGTATTATTTGTTTTTAACAAAAATTTAGCAGTTTTTGTCCTACTTAGTTATTCCTTCAAATCAATGAGTTCAATAAATAAGCATATCAAATATATTCTGGAAGCAAGGCACTGTGTTGGGGTCTGCATATAAAGATATTAAATACCATACTTTATCCAAGACCTTAAAATTTAACAGGAGAGCATAATGTATAAACACAAAAAAAGTCCGGTACAAGGCAATGTAAGGTAAACATCATTAAAGAATACTAGTGACTTTCCAAAAAAAATAGTTATCATGTAGTTTTGAAATTCAAAGGAAATTCATGAAGAAAAGGTTGAATCTCACCTTGGAATAATATTACCAGGTTAAAATTGCTGGTGGAGAATAACACATAAGGAGAAACCCAATGACAGGAAACTACAGAAGAGAATTATCTGGATGTCTATACAGGAAATCAGAGAAAAGTTTAAAATTATGCCTTAGGTGGAATCAAAGAGGGGAAAAGAAAATTTGCATGCAGTGTGATTGGAAAGTTCTTGACTAAGTGAGTGACAAAAGCAGTGAAAAGTTTTATAAACCACAGCATTATACAGGGGGAAGTAGAAAAATGTAGATAAGACATTTGCAATAATCTTGGTAAGAAAATAATCATAAAGGAGGCATTACATATGAGAGGTGTAGTGGAAGCAAATGCTACACCAATTTGAAAATAATTGGATAGAGAGAAATCCAGAAATTACCAAAGACCATCCAAAGGAATCTAGCCCATTTTTCTTATGGAATAATTTCATCAACAGATATAGCAAAGAGAAAGAACTAATTGTGTTGGAAAAGGTATTTGGGGTATGCTGAATTGATGATGATGATACTGTTGGAAAATTTGGAGGAAAATGTAGAGTAAGCAGATGAAACACATGTCTAGAATTAACAAAAATTCAAGGTATATCAGTTTAATTTGGCTTCTATTAATTTCATAGTATGCATAGTATATATGTAGCTAGAATAGTTAACAGACATAGAATTGCATGAGACTAAAGAACATATTTTGAGGTAGAGGGAAAGACAAAGAAGTAAATTAAGTGCAAGTTTTAGAGAATGAAGTATAAAGAATAGAAAATAGCAAAATAGAAAAATATATTTCAGAACATAAAAAGGACAAATGAAAGAAAGAATGAGAATTGTGATATTTATCAATAGTTATAAGTATCTAAAATAGATAAAGGAGAATTAGATAAAATATTTCATTACTGAATACAGACTATGTCAGCTATGTATTTAGGCTTTCCAGATAGTATTGCAGGAATAAGTTTAGTAGAATCAAAGACAATCTATCCATTTAAAGGTCAGCTATTCTAGTTAGTAACCTTATTTGCATATGCAAAATCTCTTCACTATAGTATCTGAATTTATATTTGATCGAACAATCAGAGGGTGAAAATATTAGGGAAGTCATCCTTAGAATTCTTCCTACTACACCTAGAATCTTCTTTCAGGTTTATAAACTTTTTTTCTGCATATCTTATGTTTCATATTCCATGTCGAGAGTTAGGCAATTAATTTCTTGTTTCAGATACCTTATTCTCAGTGTCTAAGTGCACATTAGTTCACAGGTCTTTCTAAGTAATATTTAATGCTGAACTGCTAAAGAGGGTGACTTCTTCCAATAACCTTTTCAAAATACTGAGTGCATTTAGTGTGAACCTCAAAACAACTCTTTCAATATAAGGTTTTAAAAGACAGAGCTTTGATTTTTCTCTCTAAAACTGTGCATGGTGGTATGGTATGGATCCTTTCTTGATGAGTTACATATTCTTCCACACTAGGCAAAGAAATTTATAGTAAACATTTCTACATTTCTACAAATCTTCAACATGATTGAAGTCTGGTCCAAAAACAAAGCTAAAGAAAATCATTTCAATAAAACACTGTTTCTTTCACATTGAACAACCTTCGATGCTATAGTGCTACATAGGTTATACCTTTACATTTCCCAATTCCTTCATGAAGTCTCATGTAGTACAACTGATGAGTATTCCTATTGAATCAAGTATTATAGATTCCATACTGAAGGAAATGCATCTTAGATTAGGGTGCTGAGAGAATGGCACTGAAAACACACGTTAAAGGGTATGCCTAGTGACATATCCAGATTCTCATTAAGTTCAGCATAGAAGAAATATAATTTACTCATAGGTAAGTGTAGCAAAGGATATCTAAAATGGCAAATTATAGCCTTTACCCTGTTTGTAGCTATTGCCCTACTTCTAAGCAACAAATTGTTTTGCATCACATTTCTTTTATCCAAATTTGCTTCTCTGTATTTTACTTTTTTAAATCCAATTCTAAATTAATAAAAACACAAGCAACATACCTCAAAGTTGCCATGATAAAGTCTTCTTAATTAACATACAGACTTCTTTATTATTATTATTATTATTTTATTTTAGCGTATTATGGGGGTACAAGTGATAAGGTTACTTATATTGCCCTTATCCCCTTTCCCCCTCGAATAAGAGCTTCAAGCATGTCCATCCCCCAAAGATTGCACATCTTACTCATTGTGGTTGTATACACCCATCCCTTCCTCCCCCATCCCACCCTCCCGACACACGATAAATATTACTCCTTATATGTCCACTTAGGTGTTGATCCGTTAATACCAATTTGCTGGTGAGTACATGTGGTGCTGGTTTTTCCATTCTTGAGATACTTCACTTAGTAGAATGGGTTCCAGCTGTATCCAGGAATATACAAGAGGTGCTATGTCACCATTGTTTCTTAAAGCTGAGTAGTACTCCATGGTATACATATACCACATTTTATTAATCCACTCATGAATTGATGGGCACTTGGGTTGTTTCCACAGCTTTGCAATTGTGAATTGTGCTGCTATAAACATTCGAGTGCAGGTTTTGATCCAGCAATTCCACTACTGGGCATCTACCCAAAAGATCAGACTTCTTTTAATACTCCATGTGCTCTAACAATTCTACTTTATTTCCTTTCACAATGAGTGTAGAAAAGTTAAAATTATAGAACATTCTTAATTCATAGTATATGCCCATAATGGAGTTGATTGAGGACACAGACCATGAAAAAAAGTAGGAAAATATTGGCTAAAAATTAAGACATTTTACTTTGCATCTGCAGGCCAGAACTGAAATAAAATGAAGATATGCATATGTGGAAAGTATTTTCTTTAATGAAATAGGTATTTTTTGAGCACTTTTTATTTCTAGGCACCATGTTGAGCACTTAGATCAAAGAAAGTTGCTCTTGCTAATAAGCAGTTTAGAAAGGGAAATCAAACAATTCATGAATAATTAATGGAACAAATAAGGAAAGTGTCCAGTAATAATAAAATTTGTGGGAAATCACAAGAAAGGAAGATGTTTCCAGGATAATTTAAACCGATTCTTCCAAAAATATGCCTTTGAGGGCTCCTGCTAAGTTGCCAACGTCCTTCCTAGGCATCCTTGCTTCTATACCTCTTTTACAACAATGAAAATTAGACAAGTGCAACTCTGACTAAGATAAAAAGGAACATTGCATACATCCATGAGGACTAAAGAAATTTCCAGATAAGTAAAAGAAGATTTTCAAATGGAGGCTGGCAAAGGCATTTAAATCAAGAACTATTTTTAATTGTACTTCATTTGTCCCAATAACATGATATTTTTCAATTTAAATTATTGGTCTTTTTTGAAAATCAAGAAAAAGGGCAAAGTTATATCCACACAGTGTTGTTAAAGGCATTCTTCTTTATAGCTGAAACTCTAAAGCCTTTAAAATTAAACGTAAATTGGCAAACATTAAACAGAGTATTAATTACATATTAAGTAAAATAGCTATGACATAATTCTGGTACCCCAGTTCATAAAAGTGGGCCTCTTAATACTTGATTTATGTAGCCTTGTTCTCCATATATATTTATGATTCATAGCAAGCCTACTTGAAAAAATTATCATATGCAACTGATGGATGTAATTAGACTATAAAAATGAATAAAATTTTCTGACATATTAGGCAGTAACTCATTTAAACGATGTGCCTAATTTGTTAGCTTCCAGAGTCAGATCAATTTTAGGTAAGTAATTTATATTACTAAATTATATTCCAAATTATGAGAACAAATAATTAAGCACTATACAGTCTATTGAGGGACTGCCAAAGAATCATGGATTTTAGTGCTGAGAAGGTTAAGTATATAGATGTGTAATGACCTAACAAGTCAAGATTTTTTTAAATGCACTGAAAAAAATGATACAGTTCAAAGCAGTGACAATCGCTAATTTATGAACTATTAAACCCTACCAGCTGGGCTAGGTATTTCCAGGTATAGTCTTATAATGAATAAATTCTTTTGTAAGCCAAAAATATAGTTGGAATTTACTACTCAAAATATATTCCAATAGAATTTAAACCAAGAATTTGAAATGCCATTTCCATTGGTAATGAATGGAGCATTGGCTTATAACCAAACTAGAGATATCTATTACCAACTACTTAAATATTTACTGAGGCATGATGATGTGCATATATGATATTTATACAAAAATACAAATATGTCAAGAGAGAATGATTTGTCATTTAGTTGAGACACTGTCTCAAGATATACACAATACAGAGCATATTTTCTTATTCTTCAAGAGAGAAGCTATAATCTAATTTAGTATGCAGTATCTTCCTCAGTTGGAATAAAAGCGTAGTGCATCCTTTAAAACAAAGCAGCAGTTGCAAATAGCTCCAAACTATACCACCAATAAATATAACCTCAGACCAAATAGCAATCTACTTGAGTCTATTGGCAAGAACTGCTAATCACACCTCTTACCTCTCAATTACATGTAGGTAGGGGTGAAAGCCCACTATTATATTTTAACTGGAACAACAGTGCATATTTTAAAATGTGTAAATGTGCTACTATTTGAGGCATCTAAATTTATCTATTACTATATATATTTCTGTTTGTGTTTTGAAATAATCTTTTAAAATGTAGAACCTTCAACTATTAGTAGGTTGTTTCCTTGCTCATTAATAATAGGTTGGGCTTTTGGATACTTTTGTATAACATCATCTTAATAATTTCACATGATTTTGCATTCCAAAAGAGATAGAAATTCTTTTGCATTTTAAACATTGATTTTGTATATACATACATATTTTTATAGATATTGTCTATGTTCATTGTTGTATATAAGTAGTAGACACTAAAACTGAGAGATATAAATCATTTCAATATTGAAATGCTTCTTAAAATCTATAAATTTTTAATATAAAGCTTGTTTCACCATGTGATAAGTGTGCATCTATTTTGGGGTTAATATATGAATTAAACATTCTTTGCATCTTTTATACTACATTAACAATTTTGTGTGTCTATAGCCATTTTTTTTTCATATTATCTGGAATCAATTCAACTGAAGATTTGTTTCATAGTCCTAGTCATATTCTTTTTCAGAGGACGGGCAAGATTTTCATATTATAATATGCATGGGTTTTTCAAACATCAAACACTTGTGCACATGGGCAGGAAAGAGTCCACCTTACAATAACTGAGACATTTGTCTACCTGGAGGCAGATACTATTGAATCACTCAGGACCAATTCTGGAATACTTACTTTCTTTACGAAAGTTGTACTTTTGAGCATTATATTTTTATATCTTTTAGTCAAAATGAATTATTTGAGATTTTAAAGATTCACAGTATATCAGAGAAAATGTTTGGGGTAGGTATCTGAAAAGAGTAAGTCTTTTAAATGGAAGTCTTTGTTTTATTTTGTTTTTAGATTTTGGAAAGTGGTGTGGAAGGAAGGAAGAATGAGACTGAAGTTTAAAAAGTCAACAAACTACTGTTGCTGTTTATTTTTCAAAGCTACCATAAAAAGTATGTTTTAGCTGTCAGACTTGGTAATATGGGAAATATTTTCAGAATTCAATGATCTGCTCTAAGTGCCAAGATGTTTCCTGATTCTGGTTGGTCTTTAGATACGCTTTGATTTATCTTTGCTGTTATTTTTTTATAGTATACCACCAAAAAATCCACAAAATATGGATATATCCACAGAAGGAAAGATCAAAGGTATTTGAAAGAAATAAAAAATACAATTGGAAGTTGGTTTCATAGTAGGAAAACTATATTTCCCTTCACAGTATCAAAGAAGTTTATATCAATGTCAAAATGAGTTTTAATTTCCTTTGATTTAAATTCATTTATCTTTAAATGATAATTTAAGAACTTATTAATAGCATAATATGTATCTATATTTAAATCTATTCACCTCAAATAAGGTCAATTCCATACTAATTTATTTACATCAAATAGTATCCTAAGCCATTGTAATATTCTGGTTTATAACTACTGAATTTGATGTCTCAAATTTTAAAGTTTCCATTTTACAGTAAAATCCGAAAAGGAAATATATTCCTGAAAACCCATGATTGTTTATAGGAAATATAAGATGTAATAGCAGGATTATACTGAAAACAATTTCTGGTTTTACACAGTAGAAGATCACCAGATACAGAGCAGCAAAATGCATTTATGGGTATCATGATCTATCAACCACTGAAATGACCTTGAAAACTAAAAACATTATCAAACCATGCAAGCACTATTAGATTTCTATCAAGAGCATAAAATATTTAAAGAAAAATAATAGAATATCATAGCAGTTGCAGTGTAGTATGTAAGAACATTTTGGCAGATCTCAGATTTATAATACCACAGTTCTATTTGTGTGAGCATAAACTAGTCAAATTGGTCAACAGCAAGTATAATAACCATTTTACAGAATATTTAAATAGAAATATGCAACAAGGACACATTTTCCCTAAGGAAAGTTGTAAGCAAGAAGAAGATATTTCAAGGCAAAGAATAAAGGGCATTTAATCTGTCAGATGCATTCTTGTTCCTGTATTTCATTTTTTATTGTGCCACCAAATGATTATTTTTTGAGTTATCTAAAAAATCTTTTCCTTAGATAACCTTGCCTAATAATTTGTAGAATTATTGTAGAATTATACTGAGAATTTTTAAAAGAACATTTTTACTATGATAGAGAATAATAATTTTTCTAAAATTACTACTTAATACATGATTGCTGCAAAAAGTTAATGCTAACTTTCTTAATATTAATTTAATTTAACTATTTATAATATGCATACAAAAAAGATTAATAAAACACATTTATTGATCTTGGAGGAGAGCTGTTTATGGATGATGTGAATGCACATATGTTTTTCTGTTCCAAGAGTGTGAACGAGAAACAAGAGAGAGGGAATAGGAAACCCAAATTTGTGTAAAGGGTTGAAAGAATTTTTGACATGATTTGTTGTTTTCCAAAAACATCTAATAAAAGTCCACTATGGACAACTGTTCCATAAGAATGGTATTTTGTGGGGATAAGAATGAGGGAATCAAGAATAAAATAAATGCAGGGCCAAGAGAAACCTGTGATACTTTCACTAGGGTTTTATAGAAAAATATTGATCTCAGCCATATCTATCATTGATGTCAAATTGCCCAGCATTTTCTACTTTCCTCATGATGTATTTTTGCTTCTTTAACATCCATCTCAGAGGAATCTGATATGTTCCATCTTGATATGATAGTCACTAAAATGTGTCTTGGAAAGACTTTATAAAGCAAACCAATTTTTGAATCTAATACCAGCTGTCAAGTGTCATATTAATGTGACTATATTCACAAGAAATTTAAAAATAATATAAAAAGACAAATAGTGTTTAAAACCTATAACCCTTTTTCTGGCTAATTACATCATTTTATGATTTTTTAAAACATTTATAGCTGTGTAGATTTCTTTTACATATATATATGAAAAACAGTAATTTTTTTTTCAGTGTTAATAAACTCTTGGGCTTCAATTTTCTTCTTGTGAAATGGGGGAATCTAAGGCATTTCTTTCTAAGGTATTAATATCCTGAGAATACAAAAATCGACAGCCTATATTAAGAGTTGTCACTATATCCTAATGGTTAGGCAGATAGTCCCGGGATTCACACAAACATCAATTTAATCTAAGCACCAATATTTTGTTGCAAAAAAATGTGCTACCATTATGTTGACCTCTTTAAGTCTTTCCCCAAAAGTTATAAATGTTTTCTTTGTAGAAGTCCTATATAGAATAGGGACTAATAAGATGAGACGAAATCTTCATTGATTTAGACTGCTATTTAACAGCATCACTGGGGAATGACACCACCAAAAATCTTTTGAATGGCTACTTGGGATTAACCAAAATAGGTACTATTTGAATTGCTTAGCATTATTCACGGGGGCATTTTCATAGATTTCTTAATGCTCATCCTAGTCTACTGTGATCATTAACTCTCAAATTATCTGTTTATATTTGATTTTATAAGTTTTTATAATATTAAAATTAGTGAACAGACCATATTTAAAATTTAGAAAATCTAGACAAGTTGGAAAAAAAATATAGAAATCATTGATAACTCAGAGTAATTAAAAATCTTAATAATTTGTAGAAATTCTTTTTCATCTTTTTTCCTACAGATTCATTAGTAGTCAAATATTTAGTTTCTCTTTTTTTCAGAACAGTGACTTAGAAACAAGTGTATATCCAATTTCATAATTAGTAAGCACCTTTTCAAATATTAAAATGGAAAGTAAAACTTAATTTTAAACTAACATCAAAGCACTTAATTTTCCATTCAACCTGTATGCATTCACTTCTTTGCTATTTCGGCCAAAAGTTGCTTCTTTACTTTGTATTTAAACTTGTGAATAACTTTTATTTAGTGAGAACTGGCATATTGAAAGACATTTATTTAATTCTTCACCAAAAAATGGAATAAGAAAACTCATAAAATGTGGCTAATATCTTAAAATAAGCTGACTTTAAAATGCCTTTGAAAAACATAAGGGAATAAAAAAGTAAAAAATCCCTAAAGAAGAGAAAGCAACAGAAAATACTGACAAAGGTATTGGAACAAATAATAAAACATATAGAACCATAATCATTTAGTCTGATATTAATTGTGTTTTTAATTATTCCATTCTTCCTAAAATTATGTAATTAGGAAAGTAATTAATGGTGTTATATAATAGATATGTACATATAATATGTCTACATTGTTGAACTCATTCTGTCTATATCATTCCATACATTAATTTTTCTTTTCTATTTTCTTAACATTAAATCTTTTGATAAACATTATTTTCAATAATAGATATCACATATGTCTCATAATATATTTAACTTTCAGTTTATTAGACAGTTGTCTTCTTTCAATTGATGGATTTTGGAAAATGCTATAATATTTTTACATTTCTTTGTATTGATGTTATATGCTTTAATATACTTGTTACCAGTAGATCCACTGAGCTAACATATAAACATTTTTGAAGTTCTAGGCTTATATTGCCAAAATGGCCTAAACAAGCACTGTAGTGAGTTTTCATTTTAATTAGTGATATAAGTGAGTATGGTAATCAGAGAGTAGTATCCTCATTAGCATCTTCTACCAATTTCTTTCAAAAATTTGATGAATAAATCATATTTTTATTGACTTTCGTTTGCAAATATGATTCTTTTTTTCCTTTTCTCTTTTCTTATTTTTTTGTTTCAGGATATTATGGAGGTACAAAGGTTATGGTTACATACATTGCCCTTTATGTATGTTTTTATTAGTCACTTGCCTTTAGTCCCTCCGTTATCTCTTAATTTCCTCGCCTTCAACCAAGTTAGTTACTGTTATTTTTAATCACTTTTTTGAGTCATAGCTATCATTTACAAGCAAATACATTTCCATCTTGATTTTTACATATTATTCTGATTTATATTGTTTATTGCGTACAAAAGCTCTTTACAAATGATTTTACAATAGTCTGGCTTATAGTAGCACAGTTCTCCAATCCTCTCTGAGCTCAGAGGAAATTTCCTTTGCTCTTTATAGGTGATTCTTTTTCAGCACCTGGTATCTTCCTCACTCATGTGATACCAGTACTTTGCTGAAGACTCCAGGGAAAATCTTTGCATGTATCTGGTGCAGCTCTCTCTTCTCTGGTGCTTTGCCTTGTGAATTCTAGCCACTTTGACCTTCCTATACTCCCTGTTCCATCTCTTCATCTCAGGGAGTTCACTGGGCTCCACCAACTTCCCTTATGGCTTAGGTCTAATCTTTCTTCAAGCAGTAAAATGGTACAATTATTGGGCTGGTTTTATTTGTTTCTTCTCTCTGAGGTACCATTCCCCGGTGTTACCTAATATCCAATAACTGAAAATTGTTGTTTTATATATTTTGTCCATTTATTTTTTTAGTTGCTGTTGTTTTATTTTTTGTTTATTGTTTTTATTTTTTTCCAGAATTGAGTGTAAATCTTTTGCGTGTAGTGTGTGTTTTCTAAATCTTCAAAATAAAGCATAGATTAAATGTATAACCACTATTAGAATATTAGTTTAAAAAGAAGATAGAGGATAGTAGATGCAGGAAATCAGACCTGGTGTTAGATGGACAAAACACTTTTTCCTCTCTAAAAGCCTTTAGAAGAGGCGACAAAGAATACTGAAAGGAGGTGATTCAAAGTCGTACATCAACTGATTTATGATTAAGAGCTTTTTTCCCCTAGAATTAAACAGTCACTTCATAAAAATAAGATTTTTTAAATTGTGATTTATCTCGAATCCTTGTGTATAAAATGTTTTCTGAGCCATTAACAAATACTGTTCAGTTTCCTCAGAGGCACTCTAATGAATGGGGTAATCAAGTAGGAGCCATTAGAGAATCTATTTTTTAAGGAAAAGCAGCCTTCTCCCTCCCATTTTCATGGGTAGTAGCAGAAAAAAATATATCTATGTACTGAAATCATTTGAAAAACCTAGGTATGGGCTCTGGATAATATCAGTTCACTTAATGGATGATTATTTGAACCAGACACTACAATCTCTCTAAAGGAATATTGGGATTTCATTGTGGTGGTAGCGGACTTTGAGGAGTAGAAAAAAAATGATGTGGGATCAGGACCTCAGGAAGCTGAATCAGGAGATATTAATGTAAAGATGCAAAGTAACATTTCCAGTTCTGCTGAAGTCATCTCACCTGTAAGAAAAGGTCAAGTTTACCTTTTGTTTAATTAGTCTTCTCTCTCTCTCTCTTTTTTTAATGTCCTTTTCCCCACCTTAGTCTGTTCACCATTTCTCACCCTTGAAGAATCTAAATCTATTCTTAGAAAACCATCTGAAGAAGTTGCTCTAGAGCAGTAGTCCTCAACTCTTATTACATCTCAGAGTAATCTCATATGAGAACTTTTATCTGTAGCTTCTTCCTGATTATAGGCCTCTGACCTCTCTTTTCATAGAACATGTTCAGAAGACTTGTGATTGTTAATTGTCCCTTTACTTGTCCCTTTGAGATGCAGATTTTTTTGAAAGCCTCTCCAGCTTTTTACAACCCAGGACCTAAGAGCCATCTCTTTGAAATGTATTGATTCAAAAAGACAGTGTTCCCGGTTCCCCAGTCTCTTTGGAAGAATAGTAGCCTAACTTTAGCGAGAGCCTTGCTCCAAAGTTGTAAAACTACATTCTGTCATCAATATATGGGAACGTTTACTTCTCCTTTGAGTAAAGCCAATTAGCAAATGCAGGTGGCTTACAATTCGCCCCACTCCGGCTATTAAAATTTCTCCTGCCATTTGTTTCAGTGGAGCTGAGTTCAGTTTCTCTCCCCATTTGTAATAACCTTGAATAAAATATTTCTTACTTGATTAACTTTGGTTCTATTTTTGCTTCAACACTGCTTGTCTTTCTATCCAGCCGCTTGACTTCTCCTCAATTTTTTAACTCTATAGGTCTGGATCCGGTCATCTGTATGCTTTTAAAAACTGTACATATGTAGCTAAGTTGGTCAACCATTGGTTTATATATTGGCATAAATTGAATTATGCTGGGTAAGATACGTAAGTATTTCATGTGTTATAAGTAGAGGACAAATATAAGTATGTCCTGATATGTATGTAATTCTAGCTACTTCAGGTTAGGAGACTTGGTTGAAGCAGACAGTCATAGTGGGCCTAGTGTCACATATTGCAAAGAACAAATATATAAGACTTTCTCTGACTTAGCTTATTTTAGTTGACTACATGTCCCCCAATTTATACTAGTTATGAAAATGGTATTTGTCACATATTTCAAGGACTTTTCTGAAAGGAGGCAACATGTAGTGAGAAGACTGAGATTCAGGCATTCGGAGGCCCAGTTCCTGTTTTACCTCTTGGTTATAAAAACTTTATGAGGACCAAATGACTAAAACTCTAATGAAAGCTGTGAATTATAAAGCATTACGAAAGCATAGGTGAATGACTAAAAGTCTAAGTAGGTAATTTAATCTATTGAAGAAAGTATGTCATATAGTTTATTGCTCATGTATAAAAATAAATCCTAAAAGAAATGTAAGTGTACCAAGGCTTCTATTATAACCATTTAACAAATTATTAGAGTTTCTAATAATAGAAGTAAAGCTATTGAATGGTTTTTAATCAGTGAAGGATTCCTTAGTACATTAAATGTCTTTGAACTTCTATACAAATCAGTTATAAAAAGGGGGCTAGCTAATAACAAGTATTAATATAATGAAATGAATATTGAAAATTTAAGGTACATTAAAAGTGATCCTATAATTTATGTGTTACTATACAGTAAAACATCAAAATGTAACATTGCAAAAACAAAGAACTAGTTAGGAGGTATGAGTCACTGTCTATGGTTTAGCAGACACATGGAACAAAGTCAGGACATTACTGTCTATTACACAGTAGAGAACCATGATATGCTAACAGATTTGTTCATGTCATTATGACAAATTAGAAGAGATCACTACAAACACAAAAACATTACCATGCTGGCATGGAGGTGGAGGTGTAATTTGGTACATTGCCAAAGAGAAATACATTATTTGCCAAGTTTTGTAAATTATTGTGTCAATTATAACTGTTTATACTTAGAGAAGTTCTTGATATAGGAATGAAAAATAAACTTCCTGATCCTAAAAATTAATAGACATGAAATTTCTCATTTCAGTCTCCTATTGAAAATAAACGCATAAATCAATTCAGGAAAATCATGAAGAGAACAGAAGTGTTCATACAAGTCTTGTAAATATCATTCAAAATGTGTTTGTTGATATCTTCAATAGTTTTATAAATATATAACAAATAATAAAAAGCCCACGTAGAACACAAATTATAGGCTCTAGATGATGAAAACTTTATTAAAAGGAGTTACTCCAAAAACTTTTAGAGATAATATCTCTTGAACTTAATATATTTATTTGGATTAATCATTCCTATTAAGATCCAAAATTTTTAAAGCATAACATGAAATGGAAGGCTTATTACAGTGGCATCTCTGCAGTATTAAAGTAATGATGATGATGAAAGGAGAATAAATTATTAAAGAGATTTGGCACTAGGAGTTTTAAAAAAATGACTTCATTTGCAGGCCAAATGTGAAGCTGTTGCTTGGCATATAAGCTAATGACCAAAACTGGCTGGCTTGAATGTGATTCAATATCATCCTGTCAGCATTCTCCTTCCCTGCCAATACAAGAAACAAAGCAATTCCCTAAAGAAGGAAAAAAAATAAACAAGTTGTTTCCTTAGTCAAATGCTACATTGTGGGCAGGTCTCTATTGTCAAAGTAAAACAGATATCTCATGCAAAGCTGTGAAGGACAAAAATGATTTTCTAATCACTCATGGCAGTGACAACATACATTGAGCTTTACAAACAAAGAAGTTGTTATTTTCTATATGCACAGTTTGAGAAATAATCAAGTTCCCCAAAACAAACTAGGATATTAAATCCTTCACCTTCAAAATAATAATGATAAACATTACCAGATCTTGCACTATAACTGTGCCAGTAAGAATATAGTGGAAGAAGGAATATTATTCAATTAAGAAATAGCATGTGAATACCATTGAGGCAACATACTGTAGATATGCTTTCCCAAGTCTGAGCTATTACAAAATCAATTTTCTAACCTTTCAAGCTTCATATCACTTTAACAAGATTGTTGCCTAGTAGTCTTTCATTAGGGAGCAGCCTTGGAATTGACATGGACAAATACAAATCAAAATGAAATGTATACCTAATATAGAAATGCAAAATGAAAGATATATTACAAATGTCCAGGTACCTGAGGAAATTCTTCTGGCCTCAGTCTCTTCATATAGGTTATTAAGTATGAAATGCCCAATTTCCTTAAGTACTAAGTTTGACAGTTGCTGTCTCTGACATTTCACTTTGACACTTCTTGGTTTATTTTTATTGTGAAGGTACATCCCCAGTCTTTCAAACACACATTTTAGCTTGTGATTATCTTTCAAATTTCTTAGACCAATTTTTGCAAAACCACAGATAAGTAAAAAATTTGTGTAATTTTTGAATATGAGTTTCATTGTAGAACCAATGCAGAGCAGACAGCTTGAAATATCAAGACAGTGTTTGGGAAGGATGTGGCTAATGAGCGCACAGTACAGGGATGGTTTGAGAAGTTCTGTTCTGGTGATTTTAACCTTGAAAATGAGCAACTTGGGCAACCTGAGACCAATGTGTATAATGATGAGCTGAAAGCTGTAGTAGAAGCAAATCCATCTCAAACTATGCGTGAATTAATAGCGACATTTGACTGTACTATTCCAACAATATTGGACCATTTGAAACAAATCAGCAAGGTAACGAAACTGTATAGTTGGGTTCCACATGAATTAATAAGACAATGCTTGACCACACAGTGCACAACCAATGCTGGCTCAAACTACAGAAGCTGGACTTGGAAACTGTCTGTCATCTTCCATACTCTCCAAACCTTGCACCAACTGACTACTACTCCTTTCAGGCTTTAAACTATTTCTTGCAAGAAAAAATATTCAATTCTCAACAAGCTGTGGATAACACCTTTCACGTTCTTCACTGCTGGCCTAAACAACCTATTGTTAAGATGGCAAAACTGTGTTGATAGTTTACCTGTGTACTTTGATTAATTGTACTGCTTCTTGTTTGAGATATTAAATTATACTTTTGATTTGAAATCAGAAATTTCATTTTTAATGACCTAAAATATTAAGATCTTACTTTAGCATGGTACCTGTCTCACAAATTAATGAACAAATATTGATATATTCTTATTAACTAAAGTCTCTATTTAGGTATGTTTAGTCTTTTTACTTAATGTCTTTTTCCTTTTCCAAGGTTTCCTATACATTACATTTAGTCATCATGGCTTCTTAGGCTCCTCTAAACTGTTTCTCAGACTTTCCTTTTTTTTCTTGACCTTGACAATTTGAGGAGTACTGGTCAACTATGTTTTTTAGGATATTTCTCAATTTTTGTTTTTCTTAGGTATTTCTCATGATTAGACAGTGATGTGGGTTTTGGAGAAGATGTTCACAGAGATAAAGTGTCCTTCTCATCATATCAAATTAATGGTATATGCTGACAATATGACATATCTCTGCTGATGTGAACCTTGATCACCTGGCTGAAGTAGTGTTTGCCAGGTTTCTCCACTGTAAAATTACTCTTTTTTCTCCTTTTCAAGCTGTACTTTTAGGAAAGAAGTCTCTATGCATATCCTACTCTTAGGGAGTAAGGAGTTAAAGGCAGAAAAGACATATAAATTATTTGGATTTCTTGTGAAAAAGATAGTTGCCTCTTCTTCCTCCTTTATTTACCTAATTTTTTGTGTATATAGGCTCATATATATTTATTTCATATTTTTAATTATAATCCAGTTCAACTCAGTTAGTTTTGTAGTTCACATTGTTCCAGTTTGGGGAATTGGGAGTGTTTTCTTAGCTGCTGTATCTGTTTGTCCCTTACTTTTATCATTGTGATAACTTTTTTATTGAACATTTTTTTGCTTTCTGATATTAGAAAATACTTCAGAATCATCTTATATATTTCCTGCTCTAGCCTTAACATCAACTATTTCCCCAAAGAGCTCCAGTTTCTTTTACTGGGGAATGGCACCAGAAACTAAGGTGTGGGTTCTTGGTGTCAGCATAATTTTTAATATACTAGATGATTCAAAAGAGATATAAGAGACTGTTTATATCAAATAATGTTAAGATAAAAAAAATCAGGTTATAGCCAGATTATAGAAGATCTTGAATACTAAGCAAAAGAAATTGAAGAAAATATAATGGCATATAAAAATTCAGTCTTTTATATGAAGCAGATAAGCAATATCATTAAAAAATATAGACTAGTATAACTAATAAATATTATATATACAATGAATAAACCTAATGCATAATACACGTTTAATATATGGGAACAGCATTAAAACCTGGAAGTTTGGTATTCCTTGGGTATAGCTTATTGCCTGCCAAATAGAATGTCTGCTTGTACAATTTGATTTATATGTTTTAACTTATCATTCCTGTATTCATTATTTCAAGCATTTATTCATTCATATTTCAAAGAAATATTTGTTGAGATATATTCAGTCATTTAAAATTACACCTTGAGAACCTAATTATTATTTGAACATTGGCAGTAAAGCTTTTAAAAATCTATATTATTGAAAGCTTATATTTTAGTGAAAAAGACAAAAATAAAACAATAAATAAACAAATGCTAGAGAATACAAAGTTGCACAAAATTTTTTTTTAAATTAACAAAAAAAAGTGATGATGAAAGAAACTATTTGTGCAAAGATGGTCATATAAGCCTTCTCTGATGACGCTATATTTAAGTGGAGCAGTAGATGAGCACATGGGTATGGTGCATAGTACCTGGAACAATACCTGCATTGGTCCTGACATGCTGTCCATGAGTTAGTTAGAGGAGCATGTTTGGAATGGGAGAGCAAAAGCAAGAGTGATGGAGATAAACTATGTTAGGAAGCAGATCCTTGAGAGCTTTAATTTCTTTTGGAAGAACATTGTATCATTTCTAAGTGTGATGGAAGGACATTGGAAAGATTTTAGTAAAGAAGTAACATGATCATATTTATATTATGTGGAGGATCATTTTAGTTCCTGGAGAAATTTCTAATGATTAGGAACTAGAGAGAATGCAGGTGGACTATTTAGAGTGTGATTGTAGTAACCTAGGCAGTAGATGATAAAGGATTGGCTGAGCATTTTAGTGACAAAGGGAATAGAAAGTACTCAGATATAAAATTTATAGTGCATATTTTAAAATAGTGCAAATTTAAAGTAGAGCTGGTAGGATTTACCAATGGTTTGGGTAAGTAGTGAGAGGAAAGATAGGAGGCACATTGTTTACCCCAATGCTCTTTCCCAAAATGAGAAATATTAGGGAAGGAGCAGATGTTGACAATAGCATTTTGTGTGCCAGACATTGTGCTAGACCATAGACATAAAATAGTTAATGGAGAGCACAATACTAATATGGCGATGGAACTCACAATCTAGAAAAAGAGACAGGTGTTTAATAATAGACTGATGAATAAATAATGACCAACTAGGATAAGAAGGAATAACTGAAAGAGGGGAGTTATGGAATTTAAATCAGAAAGCCAGAGAATGTCTCTGTGAGAAAATGACTTTTAAGTTGAGCACTAGTAAGGTAAAGATGGAAAAAAGATCACAAATGAATGCTGTGGGGAGCCAGAAGCATTAGAAGATGACAAGCATAGGAGATGAGGCAGAACTGCACTTTTGGTGAAATAAATCAGAGAAACTCATTACATGTGTTCTTAGGTGGGTATATTTAAGAAGGAATGTGTATGAGTATGTATGTGAAGTTGTAAATATGTATGGAGCCTTGATTCTGTTTTCCTAAATAAGTTAGTGAAACTCTTACTTTTCAAAAGAATCTTTTAATGAGCCCTTTAAAAATTAGCTTATGTACATTATTTCCTTATTAAAATGCAACACTCTTTTTCTTTCTTTTATTACCCACTAGTTATCTAATTGCATACTAATTAAAATAATAAATGATAGCTATCATAATCATTCATGTGTACTAGATACAAAAAAAACAGCATGACAGACTAAATAAGTACCTTCATGTGGGCTCCTCTTACCTGATTCAAAACAACCAAGCATGAACAGAAGTAGGCTGACCTAAAAGATGATAACTAAATTAAAATTAATATATTTTTAGTTTTGTGTGCCTCTGAATTAGGTATATTTATCAATAAATAAAAACTAATTCATAAATTGCCTTATGAATTGATTATTTTTGCTTATAATATCTCAAATCTAAAGAAATGGTAACATTTTACAATTTGCTTTGTATAGGAAATATCTGCTTCTCCTGATTGTAATAGGATCAAATCTAAGCAGTCAAAAGGTGAAGTGGATCTACTTTTAAAGTCCTCTAACTAATATGGTGGAAATGTAGGAAAAGTCATCCCTTACATAACACCTTTCAATTGCTGACACCTTACAGCCATCTTCCTCATTATATCTTAAGTCAAAGCTTTGCAAAAATGTTCAAAGCATAGAATAAGTGTCAGAGAAGTTCCTAATGACTAAAAATATTCCATTTGTGAGAGCCTGGCCTGGACTATGAGGACACAAATTCAAACTATTGCTGAGACTGTAGTTCGGTTTGCTCAGGAGTATAGGAATAATCAAAGCTCTTGAAACAATGAAATCGTTCCTTTTTATTGCTCCTCTCAAGAATCTTGTTTTACTATACCCTTTGCCTCAAAATTTTGAGATTTAGCAGTGCATGTATACCATTTATTTTACCAACACACAAAGCAGATTCTTGTAGTTATCCAGGCTTCCACGAAGGGGTGAGGTGTTACTACTATGGTGATCCTTGGAAAGCAGTAATTGTTCAAATCCCCATGTTCAGAAGAATCTTCATAGAGATAAATTTTAAAAAGTAATTAAGACTAAAAAAGCTTCAGTCAGAGTTCACTCCCTTTTCTAAGAAGGAATTCCCATGACATTCTACAGACCACATTGTAGGGATAACAACCAAATCTGATTTTTAATAGGTCTTAATAGACATTAGATTTTAATAGAAAAGTTTCCTTAAAGATGTGTTTTCAGATTCTTTGTTGTAGTAGTGGATTCTTTTCATTCTGATTCTGGATTTCAACACCTCCCACAGTTTAGACCATGGGATAAATAACAAAAATGAGTAAACATACTATATTTGTACAGCTTCATTTAGGGAAAGCTCTGGGCAATGATTCTGTTAACCTTAAACACTGGGCTATTCTGATATTCTTGCTGTCTGTGAATAGAGAAAGGTTGTTTTTTTTTTTTTCCATGTCAAATCCTTAAGTTGTTTATCTTGACTTACTACAGTGACTAGAATTCCAATATGGTGTTGAGTATGTGCAGTAAGGAGGACTTTATTATCATGTTTCCAATCTTTGAGAAAGCTTTCCATCTTTAACATTGTATGATATTAACTGTAGATGCTTTTCTATCCTAAATTTGCTGAGTTTTTATCATGAATGTTCAGTTTTTCCAAATTATTCTTAATATCTTTTCAGATGATATTTTTCATCTTTAGTCTGTTAATATGATTAATTATAATACTTGATTTCCAAATCTTGAATCAGCTTTTCTTTAGGATTAATTTGCTCTTTCTCTAGTTTCTAAGGATGAAAGTTTATATTACTGATTTGAGACATTTATCTTGTCAAATCTTAGTATTTATTCTATAAATTTATATCCAAGCAGTGATTTGGCTACATCTTATCAATTTAGATATTGTGTACAGCAAGTCTTCAATGTCCTTGGTAGGTTCTTTGAAACTGTGACTTTCAGCAAAAGCTTATATAGAGAAACCAATTGTACCATAGGCTACTTGAAATAAACATATAAACAAATAGTTAAGTTCCTACAATGTACATTTTCTGGTCACAAAAACATCACTGCACTTCTAAATAAAGAACAAAACAATTCTAATATTGAACATTGAAATAAATGTGAGCTATACATACATTTAGGAAAGATTAATACAAACAAGTAAGATAATTATTTACTTAGGTTTTATTGGTTCAGTGTTGGACGGGCCAGATATCAGTCTGGCTACCCAGGGCACAAAGTAGAAACCTACTCTGGGCAGGATGCCATTCCATCACTGGGTGCACTCACACGCACCCACACTCAGTCACACTGGGACAATATAGACACACCAATTCACCTCACACGCACATCTTTGGGATGTGCACTGGAATGTGCAGAGAAAATCCACGCAGATATGGGGAGAATATGCAAACTCTACACAGACAGTGGCCCCAGGAAGGAAGCAATTTTTTTTCCTGATCAATCTTATAACAAAAATCTTTGAAAGAAACATTGAAGACCTGCTGTATTTTTTTCCATTTAGTTAAATTTTTATTTCCCTCCACACTTTCTCTTTAACTCTAGGTTACTTAGAAGAGTGTTAAATTTCCAAATATTTTAGGATTTTCCAGATATTTGTTATAGAGTTCTAGTTTAATTTTATTATTTTCAGAGAACATCCTTACTATAATTTTTATTCTTTGACATTGTTGAGATTTTTTTTAATATAGTCTATCTTAGTGTATGTTTTCTGTGCCCTTAATAAAAAGAATGTTCGAGGTTGGGAATCATAGCTCCTGCCTGTACTTCTAGCACTCTGGGAGGTGGAGGTAGGAGGGTTTCTTAAGCTCAGGAGTTCAAGACTAGGCTAAGCAAGAGCAGGACTCCATCTCTATTAAAAATAGAAAAATTAGCCAGCATCCTGGCATTGCTTATAACATGACTTGTCATTTTTCTTCTTTTTAATCTGGACATCTTATATAGGAGAGAAAAAAGGCTGAAGTAAATATATTTCACACCTAGAAATGGGCAAGTCTTTCCCATGTCAGAACTTTTAGTGTGAAGATTGACATCAATCTTGTAAGAAATGTAGCTGAGGTTTTGGTTTATTGCTGCTATTGTTATTCTTAGTGCAGGGATGGTTTCAAGTTCCTTTGGTTTACCATGTATTTTGCATAGGGGTCCATTTGCCAGAGTTTGTTTTCAACGATCTCCTTTGGCTTCAATTTTTGCTTGCAATTTGATGTTTGTTAGCTTGATGGTGTATGTATGGGGGGGTGGTGTCTGTTATGATTAAGCCTCAGACTTAGGCAGACTTAGGCTGTTGTTCTGTAGGGATGTGTCAAAACTGTGACAGTTCTGAAATTATACGTACTTAATGCTAGCAAGTTCCATTTCTTCAATTTCATGAATGCTGGCAGAAACTGTGAGAATCCTGTATCAAAGACATAAGATTGTTTTACTCATGAAGGAGCTCAGGAAATTTCACCCCAAAACATAACTCTTTGGCATAAAAATTATTTTGAATTATAGGTCCTTTGAGATCCAAAAAAAAAAAAAAAAAAATTGAAGGAGGCTTTCTCTATAATCTGCATAAACCAGACTGACCAATCAAAAGATCAAAGAGAGCAATTGGCTTCTTGTTATCTCAATATATTACAGGAAAGAAGATCAAGAACGCAACCAGAATTGGCCCAAATCATTTAAATATAATACCTGTCTCTCAGGTTAATTTAATTTGCTCAGATTAATTTAATTTGCTAAAAGAATAATTTACATGTCAGTCTCTTTCCCCTATCCATTTATCCTCCCTGGCACCATTTGTTTCCCCTAAACCAAATTACCTGTATTCCTCATCTTCCCTCCTCCCCTCTAAAAGATATATACAAAAATATCTGGATCCCATTGGGATATTAAGTAATCACTCTGTGATTCTTCCCATATGCATGGTAAAAAAAACCTTTCTCTTATTAATCTGCCTTAATTGTGAGTTGATCTTTCAGCAAACTTTTGGTGGAAAGGGTAAGTTTCCCCTCACCCCTACACTCACAGGAAGCAGGCAGCCTATACCTTATGTTCACATTGAATCCCTTGGCTCACCGTCTCCCAAGTCCAATAGGGGCAACACGGTGGGCAGCTAGATGTCACAGGTATGAAATCTGGAACCTAGAAACTTAAAAGAGACCACATATGAACCTTCTTAACCTTTGCCCCAGAGGAGACATTATTATACTGATGGCAAATATATCTACTTATTCTGTTCCTGAGGATGACATTTTCTTGATCTTCCAAGGTTGTTCACTATACCTGTATTCTTGAAAAAAATCTGAAACAGAAGACTATTTACAGCTCTACTTGCAAGATGTAAACACAAAGCCTTGTGTACAATTATCTCCCAACAATAGGAGATCACAGTAAATAAAAAGGGTGACCATAATTTTATGTCTTTTTCCTATTAGCTACTGTCCCATTACCCCAGGCACCATGCAGGAAGCTTTCTCAGGAATCATGCCAAGTGGGACTTGTGAAGAAAGAGCTCACAGTAGCATACAAACACCCTTTTTGTTTGCAGTCTTCAGGGCCTCCATACACTTTCTCCAGCCTACAATCAGTTTTCATTAATTTGTTAGCTATTTGTACTTAATTTTCCTTACTATGTAGGTCTGGCTGTTTCTGCCTCAAGTAAATAAATGTTCACATCCTGTGTCTCTCTTCAGATGGCTGTCTATTATATTTCATGCTAGTTGGTTGTCTTGCAAACTCAGCTCTCCAATGAGCTCAAGAACATTTGTGAACTTGCAGAATTTATGACTATTTTCTTGTTATAAATGTGGAAAGTAACACTCTCTCTAATTATTTTTATATCTGAGCAGAAGCTACAAGTACATTTTGTTGAGATTGTTTTTTTTTTTTTTATCTTTTTTTTTTTTTCCTTTTATTTCATCATATTATGGAAGTACAAATATTGTTAGGGTTACAAATATTGCCCCTGCCCCCTCCCTCCCCCCGATATGTCCAAACCCTGGTGGTGTACATCACACACGTTATGGAAGCATTGTTTTAATAGCAATTAGTTAACATAACCATATTCTGTTTCCTTCCCATTGATAGAATGTCTTTAAAAATATTAAAAATGAAAATCTGTCTTTTAAGTTTTAACTTGTTTAAAAAAAATTTATATGTTCCCAATATACAATTACCTGTTATATTTTCAGGAGATTTTAAAATCAATCTTCACACACAGATGCTGTATAACTTATAATATTTCAAGTTTCTTTATTATTTAGTAGTAGTTAGAAATAGTTGCTTGGATTATGGACTGTATTTTCTCATATGAACAATGCTATACTATGACTTTAGTCAACAAAAGCATATTAATTTAGTTATTTCCCATTATACTTAGGGAACTAATAGTCTGCCCTCTAGTTGGCTACCTTATGTCTAAAAGATTTAAAATATCTTCCATCCTACGCCTTTACAATCACTTC
>VSMD01094624.1:0-78588 GCA_008750895.1 Mirza zaza | reverse complement strand
TTGGGATTTTCTAAATATAATATCATATCATCAGCAAACAATGAAAGTTTGATCTCTTCTGCCCCTATTTGGATACCTTTAATTCCACTTTCCTGTCTGATTGTTGTAGCCAGGACTTCCAGCACTATGTTGAATAGAAGTGGAGATAGTGGGCAGCCTTGTCTGGTTCCAGTTCTAAGTGGTAATGCTTTCAATTTTTCCCCATTCAGTATGATGTTGGCTATGGGTCTGTCATATATGGCTTGTATCATTTTTAGGTATGTCCCTTCTATGCCTATTTTCTGAAGTGTTCGTATTGTGAAAGGGTGTTGAATTTTGTCAAAAGCTTTTTCTGCATCTATTGAAAGAATCATGTGGTCTTTGTTTTTGCTTCTGTTTATGTGGTGAATTGCATTTATAGATTTACGTATGTTGAACCATCCCTGCATCCCTGGGATGATATTTCTTTTTCTTGTTTAACTCTCTGGGTAGAACTTCCAGTGCAATGTTGAATAGCATCTGTGAAAGCAGGGGTCCTTGTCTTGTTCCTGATCTTAAGGGGGGAAGCTTTCAGACTTTCTCCACTGCGAATGATGTTAGATATGTGTTTTCATAAATGTCATTTATTATATTGAGTAATTTTCCCTCTATTCCTAGTTTCTGAGAGTTTTTTTTTTTTATCATGAAATGCTGTGGGATTTGTAAAATGGCTTTTCAATATCAAGATGATCATGTGGGTTTCCCTCCTTCATTCTGGTAATTTATTACACTGATTCTTTGCCATTAGGGAAAAGCATTTACTTGAAATTTTCTTCCAATTCCTAATCTTAGAATGAAGTCACCATTCATGTTTTTCTTATGTTGAGCAATCCTTGCATTCCTGAGATGGATCCCACCTGGTCTTGCTGTTAGATTCTATTTGGTAATATACTGTTGAAGACTTTTGCATCTGTATTCACAGGAGATATTGGTCTATAAAACCCCCTCAGAAGACTCATTCTACAGTTCTATGATTAGGTCTCTTTTATTAACAGTCAGTCTTTGATTCTGAACTTGAACTTCACGTGTGCCTCTCAGCCCTCCCATTCCCTTTAGGTGGGACAGGTTGGGTAGAGTGAGTTGGAGTCAGTGGGTTTAGTCCCCAGGTCAGTGAGGCTCTGATAAAACTCCAGCAGGTTAGGCTCAGCTAAATAGTTTCTCCTGAGATGAGACCTTGTTAAGAAGATAAGAATGCTCTGGTATATTTAAAAACTGGTCCCCCCACTCACTGCCAGAATCACAGTGGGAGTTTTCTCCAATATTCACGCAAGAACCTAGTAGAGCTCCAAGAGGTAAAAGTGTGGGACTACCCCACAACGACTAGACCCTCTGGAGTTTTTATCTCTCAGACTTGTCCATACTGAGCCTCCATCAATTCATAAATTACAGTTCAGGTTTCCTTACATGGACATTAGTTCTTGTGGTGGTTTCAGCTCTTGGGTTTTTACTCAGATAAGTTGTGATTCTCTGTATTTCCCTGCAAGTCTTTCCAATTTGGGGGGCAATTGTTTTCTCTGTGACCTCACTTCTCTTATATATCTAAGAAGAATTGTTGATTTTTTAGTTTATTAAGGTTTTTTACTTGTAGTTAGGACAGAGTGGCAACTTCTAGGCTTCTTACATGCTGGACTGGAAACCAGAGGATCTATTCATTTTTGAAGGTCCTTGCTTAATGTGAGAATCTCAGGTTAATCTAATCACTGTGCAATGAGTTTCCCCTCTCATAGCAGTACTGGTATTGGAATTTGCTTCAGGACAAACAAACTTCTGCATTTCCTTACTGCTATCAGGTTTCAGCTTGATTATTTTTTCTGTTCTGTTTTGGTTCTTTGAATTTCATCTCACTTTTTTTTTCTGATTGCAAGAAAATCATTAAAAAACTTTATGTTTTCCAGTATGTATTTGAGAATACAATCAGCCATGCTGTAGAAAAAGGAACTCTTTTCTTTATGGCCTTTGAAAAAATAAGGCATCTTTCTCTTAAATTCTTTGCCATTAGGGAAAAACATTTACTTGAAATTTTCTTCCAATTCCTAATCTTAGACTGAAGTCACCTTTCATGTACTATATTTTTTTCTTTCCTCCTTTTCTGGATAATCTTTATATGTAGGTCACATGCTGGTTCCTTTCCTTTCTGCTGTCTTTAAATGGGGGAAGCTGAATTTGAAACAACTACTTTGCTCAAAGAGAAGGTTGGCAAATTGGCAACCTTACATTTAGACATATTGTATAAGACAATACTTTCATAACCAAACTGTTATGTTCACCTCCTTCAGGACAAGGCTGTTCTCAGTTTTTTTGTGTCTTCTCTCCCCTTCAGGTTGAGTAGGATGTTAGACCAGCTCGCAGCATATATGATTCTTTCCATGGTTAACTCAGCATCTTCAATGCTGCATACAGTAAGTGCTCCATAAATATCATAAATATTATTAAATGAATATTCAACTGCCTAATGGATATATTAATCTGAGTATCTCATAGGTGCCTTATGATTATAACAATTAATACTGAATTAATTATCTTTCCCACACAGTAGTTTCTCCTCTTGAATTGCCCATTTTGATCTATCGATCTATCTGTATCTATATGTATCTCCATTTTCTCCTTTCCTTTCTTGCTGTCACTTCTTTGGTACAGGCCAATACCATTTTTGCTTCGCCACGGGTATAGACTCCATGGTTTTCATCTTGAGACCTGACAATATGGCCACCACACTATTGATAGAGTGATCATTCAAGGTGGAGACTAATCAAGCCAAAATTATTAGAAGTTTTACATATCTCTGTTTAATGATTAGAATAAAGTAGAGGGAAGAGAAAGAAAAAATTGCTTGCTATAAATGACTGTGCTATTATACCTTGTGCACAAAGGGGCATTTACTGAAATTAGCACACAAAAGCAGAATGATTGATTTTTATGTCACACATCCAGATTATTTCCTTGAAAGGAGACAAGGTAGTGTATGTTTTTTGTATGTATTTCATAAGCATTGTCTGATTTAGGGATCAGGAAAAGGCAGAGGATATATGCTCAAAAAGAAGGAAACCTGAATGAATGATCAATAATAAATAATATTTATCCTCAATAATTTATCTCCAGATGAAAACATATAAACAGTTTTATCTTGCTAGTTGATTTCTATAAGAGATTTGTGAGAGCCAGTGCTATTTTGCGAAAGCTTCTTTGCATAATCAGGGATAAGCTCATAGAAAAATTATTCAATTATTCAAAAGGAGTTTAATATAAATGGTTAATAAACATCAGTAACTCCCTGAAAAAAATTGAGGACATGCAGCAGAACAACAAATGTGACTTAACACAATTATCACAAATAAGGCCAATGTATGTTACCTGGGAAAGTTGTTTTGATGAATTCTTTAAACTCTTCCTCTACTTTATCTTCATCTGTATTAGTCTTAATCTTTGCTGTCAGAGTATATATATTGCCAAACTTGTTCTTGAGGTGCTGAGGGCTGCCTAGGCATGTGAACCTCCCCTTTACCATGATGGCCAGCCTAGTACACAAGGCCTCACATTCTTGCATGCTAGGGGGGACAAAGGAGATACAGCTGAAGAGACTCCCTTTCAGAGGACAAATTTTGTATTTCCAACACAGCCAGGATTATAAGGCTTGGAACTGGAAGCCTTGGTATTGCAGATGATCACCACTAAGGTCATATCTGAGAAGAGGATATTTAAAAATTCAAAGTAGGTGATACCTGAATCCACAATAGGAACAGCTCCCTAATTTCCTATCTTCTATCAATTCTTGATTGCAGAACTTGACTGAGGATTCTTGGCTGATTCCTTTAGCAGGTTCAGCCTCTACTCACAGTCTCTCTTCTGTAGCCCATATAGTTAGATAAATTCACTGACTCATATTCCTGGCTTTAATTTCACCTATACCCATTTCAATCCCTTATAACTTCCAACCAAGTCTCAATGGGTCATACCTGTGGGAAGCTATGATGATAGTTTTACCAGTTTTACACATCCATGTAATTGTGTCCCAGAGTAGGCGCCGGGCTATTGGGTCCATGCCAGCTAATGGCTCATCCAAGAAGATAACTGAAGGCTCTCCCATTAGGGCAATAGCAGTACACAGCCTACGCTTGCTTTTTCCACTTTATGGTCAAAAAGGAGACAGAAAGTAGAGGAGAAAGAAAAAGATAAAGAGTATACATTAATTAATTCATAGGATGGGCCGGGGGCGATGGCTCATGCCTGTAATCCTAGCACTCTGGGAGGTTGAGGCGGGAGGATAGTTTGAGCTCAGGAGTTCAAGATCAGCCTGAGCGAGACCACATCTCTACTAAAAATAGAAAGAAATTAGCCGGACAACTAAAATATATACAAAAAATTAGCTGGGCATGGTGGTGCGTGCCTGTAGTCCCACCTACTAGGGAGGCTGAGGCAGTAGGATTGCTTGAGCCCAGGAGTTTGAGGTTGCTATGAGCTAGGCTGATGCCATGACACTCTAGCCTGGACAACAGAGTGAGACTGTCTCAAAAAAAAAAAATCATAGGATGGAACTAGCTCATCCATCCAGAATGCTAATTTGATATGACTAACAAAGTAGCAGGCTTAAGTCCAAGTATACATATCAACTCATTTTCACTGAAATCACATTTTTTTGTAATTTGTTTCAGCATCATTACTCAAGAAATATTTTTGTTTTGGGGAGACAAAAGCCATAGGGAGATAGGGATGAAGATACTTTTTTTTTTGAAATACAAAAGCTACATACAGCTCATTTCTGCAAGAGGTTAACCCCACACAAGTGGGATCTGCCTTATTTCTAATATGTGAACCCTGACAAGACGTTAGGTTATTTCACAGTAATTGCCTCTATGTGAAAGGGGGGCTTAGACGGAGTTTGCAGGCATTCATTTTAAACAGTAGAAACACAGGTAGGTAGCTTAATAATTGCAGCAACATAATGTTTTACCTGTATGTGTAGACAAACTCATCAGCATGAGTTTTCAGGCACACTGAACACAAAAAGGCTTCCACATATTTGTAAATGCTAGGCTCAGGGACCCCCCATAACCTAGCATACATGATCAGCAATTCCCGACCTGTCATGTGGTTCAGCACACAGTCAGATTGAGGACAATGGCCAATTCTTGACCTAACCTGAATCAAGAGGGTGATCATAAGCATTAGACCCATGTCAACTATTCCAATGAACATATATATCGCATAGAAAAAATAGAAAATTTAAAGTTTTCTAGCTCATGTTATTAAGAATGTTTGATCCCCACAAAACTCCCACCAAGAATTACATTTTTCTAGTCTATAGAATCTTTACAGTTGGAACTCACTGAAATAAAATTAAATACTAATGTCCCTAACTGAAATTCTCAACATATATCTGTTGTATACTACTATGTGACCAGTACAGTTTTTTTTTGTTGTTGTTGGATAAAGTTACCTATTCATATATTATTAGAAAAGAGCCATTCTTATACATTAAAATAACATATAGGATTCCATTGCCAGTAATGGCCAAGTAACTTCTACCAGACCAACCCTCCCACAGATAAGCCATATATATATATGTAATATGCACACAATATGTAAATACTGTATGCATACACATAACTTAGCCAAGTTACAAAGTGGTAACATATGAGTAAATGTCAATGTACATTGACTCTATAAAGTAATATTAGTGAGAATTATAAAATAGAATTAAAATACATGACAATGACTAAACATAAGTTCCAAAAATAGTAAATAAATTTAAAGTGTTATAATTCGTACAGTTTAGGAATAAAATGTAGTGATTCATTTTTTACTTTGATATGTAAGACTATTTCATGTTCTAGGGTAACAATTAGCTACACATATGAGATAAAATAGACTTGGTTGAAATGGTTCAAGATGGCTAACTAGAAACATTGTACACCCACCCTCTCCATAAAGAAGAACCAAAATTATGAATAGATAATCACTATTTCTAGTTTGACTCATTTACAGATACTCATACTTGGCTTCTTCCAGAAAGAATACTTGCCTTTCTCCACCTGCAATATGTCACTATGCATAGCACTGTCCCTGCAGTCTGTTATTTTAGAGAAAAGAATATTTATACATCAATGCCCTTAGCTTCCTTTCCATGTCTCCCACCTACTTGCCTGGTTAACTCCTCCCACAAGGCACCAAGCCAGTGACTAGGATGAAAAATACCTTTCTGATATTTTCAGTGATGCTAATGCCATTAATTAACACAGCTCCAGACGTGGTGGTCTCCTCTCCAGTCAACATTTTGAATACAGTGGTTTTTCCAGCTCCATTTAATCCAAGTAACCCAAAGCACTCTGACTTATTGACTACAAGGGAGATGTTTTTTACAGCTTTTACTACAGGACACTTAAAATAGATCTGAGAAAATTAAAAAAAAAAAACAACCCACAATGTATTGAAGCACTGATTACAGATCAACCACAACCATACCCTCAAGCCCCTGTGGACTGCTATGTGTCGACAGTTTCGACCAATCTCTTCTTCTTTTAGCCCTCCTTTTTTGATTAAATCAGAATATAGATAGAGCCCATGCAACACCACTGCATTAGTAGTATCACCAATAAATTCTTGGCAGGAAAGGTGAATAAAGCTCAGGGCAATGTTTACCTTTGTAAGTTCTTTAAGAAGCACTGGGTTTTCCTGTAATGTTTGAAGCAGTTCCAGGACTTTCTTCCTTTCATTTTCTGTATCTTCATCCCCATATTTCTTGATTACTTTGGTGGACACTACGGCCTATATTTTCAAGACAAGGATCACAGATGTGGATACTCTTTAGATATCTGGTTTAAACTTAGTACCTTTAGAAAATCTGACCTGAGGGTGTAACCTCAAAGAGATCAGTAATTTCTAAGAGCCCTCCTATCACCTTCCTGTACTCATGTGCAAGTCTATTATTTATTTGCTTAGTTTTGGAAACTATCACCATGAACAAGTTGCTACAGCTATGAGTAAGCAGTGTGTTCTGGCCAAAAATATGGACACTTCATGGAAAACGGAAGCATCATTGATACTAATAATTATTGTGTGGTGTGATCTGTTACTATGAAAACGTGCTCAAGAGACCATAAGATCCAAGAAAGAAGAGCAAGCAGCTTTTCTTTTTTGAGGGAAGGCCTCTCTAAAGGTGAAGTCTGAGCTGAGTTGGAAGAATAAGTGAGGATTTACTGACTGAACGAAGGTAAGGTAGAGTTGCAAGAAAAGCTGCTTGTAAAATGCATACAAAAAGAAAAGTTAGCAGTGAGAGTTTAGTGAAAGATATGTAGGAATAAAACAACATGGCATGTTCTGTGAATGGTAATTTGTACTGCTTGAGCAAAATTTTGTTCATTGGAATTGCCAATTTTTGCATTAAGTATTCATTTAACAGTATTGGTTAAGGAGGAATGGAGCAGGAGAATATATTCAGCTCAGTAAACATGCCAATCAAAGTTGTGAGAAGAGAGCCACCTTATGAACTTCTCCCTCTCAAATCTCAACATCAGTTATATAGGAGTGGTAAGAGTGGGCATCCTTGCCCTGTTTTCAATATTTGGAGAAAACATTCAGTCTTTCACCCTTATGTTTCCTGTAGGCATTGTGTACATGTTATTTATCAGATTGAGACAGTTGCTTTCTTTTCCTAGTGTGTTGAGAGTTTCTATGGTAAATAAATGTTAAATGTGGTCAAGTACTTTTTTTGTAATAATTGGTATAAGCGTATGATTTTTCTCCTTGAGATTGTTAATACTGTGGATTACACTGATTTATTTTCAAAGATTAAACCAATCTGACAGTTGTGGAAAAAACCTCACTTGCTCATGGTATATTATTCCTTTTGTATATTCCTAGATACTATTTTTGGAAATTTTGTTATGGATTTTTATATCTGTGTCCATGAGAGATATTAATTTCTTATATTTTTTCCCCTCTATTTTTTTTTTTTTTTTGAGACAGAGTCTCACTCTGTTGCCCGAGCTAGAGTGCTGTGGCATTGGCCTAGCTCACAACAACCTCAAACTCCTGGGCTCAAGAGATCCTCCTGCCTCAGCTTCCCAAGTAGCTGGGACTAGAAGCATGCGTCACCATTCCCGGCTAATTTTTTCTATATAGTTTTAGTTGGCCAATTAATTTCTTTCTATTTTTAGCAGAGAGGGGGTCTCGCTTTTGCTCAGGTTGGTTTCGAACTCCTGACCTTGAGCAATCTGCCCGGCTTGGCCTCCCAGAGTATTAGGATTACAGGCGTGAGCCACCGCGCCCGGCCCCCTCTAGTTTTGGTTTCAGGATAATTATGGCCTTATAAGTCTGGAAATTCTCCCTTCAATTCTATTTATAAAAGAGATTGCATAATCCTGATGCAATTTCTTCTTTAAACGTTTGGTAGAATTCACCAGTGAAATTATACAGGCTTAGAGTTTTCTGTTTTGAAAGGTTTTAAACTATGCATTACATTTCTTTAATTTAAATAGGTCTATTCAGTTCTTCATTTCTACTTCAGTGAGTTTTAGTAGTTTTGTCTTTCTAGGAATTGTTCTATTTCGTCTAAAGTGTCAAATTACAATCATAGAGTGGCTTTTAATATCTGTGAGATCTGTAGTAGTATCTCATTGTCTTGATGTTGGGTATTAATGTAACTTTTGTCTTTATTTCATGTTTACCTTAGTTAGAGGTTTATCAGTTCTAATCATCTTTCAAAGAATTAGCTTTTGGTTGCATTCATTGATTTTTCTCTATTGATTTTCTGTTTAAATTTCTGATTATTTCTTCTCTCATTTTTTATTTATTTATGTTTGCTCTGAATGTATTTTGCTCTTCTTTTCCTAACTTACTGGGGTAGAAGCTTTAATTATTGACTTGAGATCTTTCTTAATTTTTTTCTTTTCTAAAGTGCAAAATATTAAGAGGGTACAAATGTCTTTGTTACAAACCTTGAGTCAGGGCTGTAAATGTGTCCATCACCTGAATAGTGTTCATTGTACCTGTTAGGTGTGTTTTTGCCCCTCTCCTCCTGTCCCTCCATCTTAATTTCTAATATAAACCTTTAAGACATGCTTGAAGCTCTTACTCGAGGGGGGAGGAGGGCATGTGCAATATAAGTAACCTTAACACTTGTACCCCCATAATACGCTAAAATAAAAAAAAAAATAAATTTAAGAGCCCATTGGAAAAAAAAAACATTTAAGGCTGTAATTTTCGATTAAAACACTGCTTTAGATACATCCCACAAAGTCTGATACATTGTGTTTTCATTTTCATTCCAATTCAAAATATTTCTAGTTTCCTATGCAACTTCCTCTTGACAAAATAGTTATAGAAAAGTGAGTTAATTTCCCAGTGTTTGGAGAGTAACCTGTTATGTTTCTGTTACTGATTTTTACTTTAATTTCATGATGACCAGAAAACATACTGTATATTATCAGTAGTTCAATTATCTTAAAATTGTGAATGGTCTCACTTGGTGAATGTTTCATGTGCATTGTTATTTTTGGGTTGTGTGTTCTATAAATGTCAATTAGCTCTAGCTGGCAGATGGTGTTTTACAGTTCTATATATCCTTACTTATGGCACCCTTATTGTAACTATTAATTACTGAGAGAGTAATCAACAACAACTGTGAATGGGCACATGCTGTTGCGCAGGGGAGGCCTTTAGAGCTTCTTCATCTCTTTTAAATTTCGGAATGTTACACTGTTGGTAGGACTGCAAACTACTACAACCTCTATGGAAAATAGTATAGAGATTTCTCAAAGAATTAAAAGTAGACCTACCAATTTATCCAGCAATCCCACTCCTGGGGAAAAAGGGAAAAAAGTCATTTTATCAAAAAGACACTTGCACTTGAATGTTTATTGCAGCTCAATTCACAATCAAAAAGATGTGGAATCAACCCAAGTATTCATCAATTCATGAGTAGATTAATAAAATAGGGGTATATGTATATTATGGAGTGCTACTCAGCCCTAAAAAAAAAAGAATTAATCACTTTGTAACAATCTGGATAGAACTAGAGACCATTCTCCTTAGTGAAGTATCACAAGAATGGAAAAACAAACACCACATGTACTCACTATAAAGTTGCAACTAACCTAAGAGCACTCATGTGCACTGATGGAAGTAAAACTGAATGGAAATCAAGCAAGTGGGAGTGAGGCAGAGGGGATGTGTGAAATCATACCTGATGGGTACAGTGTACATTATCTGGGTGATGGGCATACTTATAACTTTGTCTCAAGCAGTACAAAGGCAATCCATGTAACCAAAACATTTGTAAATATTACCCTTGTAATATTTCTTGGAGGAAGAGGTGTGGGCTCCTCTATCTGTGGGAACCTCTGCCTGTAGCACATGTCTGCCAGAGAGAAACAGCTGCTCTCGAATTTCTTGGCACAAACTGTTCTCCTTGTAATGAGTGGGGAGAGAGGCTGCAGCACCCAATTGGCCAGTGCATCTGAGAGTGAGGGGTTCAGCTGCCATGGAACTGGGGACCATGCTAGTCCTCTATCAATGCCACAGCCTTATCCAACATGGTGGTTCTACAATGGGGAAAATGGGCGCACTCCCAGTACTCCACTACACCGTCCCATTAGATATGTCCACGCAGATTTCCTTGCTACCCAAGTCCAGCTCCCAGACTTCTCCCCTGCATCCTCCTGTACCCTTCTCTATGTCCAGGGTACACCAAGGCTGTCTTGCTTCTTTGAGTCATCAGTGTACGACACCGTGAAACACTGGCAGGAAGTTCCCAAATTTTTCACCCTGTCCCACCACAAGACCTCAATGGGAAGAGATGTGGGTCCCATGTTCTGAGTAGACCTCAGCCTGGGATGCATGCCCACTGGAAAGAAGTGGACATTTGCAAACTTCATGGCTCAAACTATGCTCACAGTTGTACTGGGTGGAGGAGGGATCGCAGCTCCGGGACAGCCTGAACTCACACTACTTTCTTGGTTGCAGTGGACAGGGAAGGTGCTAGGGTGGGGGGAAGTGTCAGGCTGGGAGAAAGCTGGCACTCTGTCCTTTCGTGGCACTCTCCCAAGGGTGCCCCACTTGGGCTGCCCGAACTCCTGGGACTTGCTAGTTCACCCCACTATTCCATATTTTCTGTTGTGCCTGGGCTCATGGAGGGTGAAAAAGCCTTTAGTATATATACTTAGTGTCCTACTTTTCAGTGAAGTCACTTATAGGGGTAGGAGAATTCCCCCTTAACATTTTTCACTGGGCACTGGGCTCTGAGCCTCTCTGGGTTTGATCCTCACTGATATCTTCTCCTCTTTATCATCTTACTTCTCAGCTTCACAATTTTCTCCATGGGGCTCCCAGCCATCTCTGATTTCTCTCTCTGTGGTCCACACCTGAGCTGTGACTCCCCTCCCTTCTCCTCTGTCAAATATCCTGCCTTCTGCCAGGATGGTCTGACAAGCGAAGTCTCTAGTCAGCCATCTTGCTCAATTTTTCAGGAGTGCTAATTCTTAAGAGAGAGGAGTAGCACTTTTATAGATTCAGAGAGTTCAGGAGAAACTGGGAATTTTAGATTTCTGGGTCAACTTGGATGTCGCCACCTCATCTTTCAGGATTCCATTCTTTTCCAACAAGAGCTGTGATCTTGGCATAACAGACCTGCCTTGGTTGAGAGTTGGACTTTTTGGAGCTTATCTAATCTGAAAATGAGGCCCTCATCCTAGTATTCAGTTTTCTTTGCCCTCCCACTGCAGGAAATGAGAGGCCATGAAGGCCAATAATCCTAGTTTTAAAGAAATCAGTTCTATAATTATACCCAAATATATATCAAAGACAGTGCTTTCTATCATAGTTAATCCATCATAAATGGATTATTTACAACCTCAAAATTCAAACTAAAATAAGAGACTTGTGATTCAGATGAGTCCCAGTTGGGTCTAGGTAGAACTGAATGATATTCTCTTTCTTAAGTAATGGAAATAGTTGTGTGTAAATTTATACATTCTGGTCTAATATTGAGCTTTGAGTTTTTATCTAAAGTCCATGTTAGTTACTCACCTGGAACTTTATGAATTTCTTGTAGGCATTATAAACAATGTTATGAAGGACAAAGTTTTTCAGATTCCAGAATGTAGTTTCCAGAGATAAAAGTAAGAGGAGATAAAATAAACCCGTGGCAGCAAATGCAATCAAAAACTTTGCAATCCCATGTTCTCCAAAACTATATATATTGTTCTGGATAACTGAAAATGATAAAAGAGATAGCCTTACTTTAAGACCCAATAACGAATATAAGATGACACAAAATATTAATATGATTGAAATGAATTTTAAATTAGATTTAGAGAAGTACAGAATATAGAAAATAATTGTCCTGATATCTTATTTTTCTCTGACATTTATGGTTATTTATGGTTATAATAAAAAATTGTTTTGTTACTGATTTTCCCTCTAGTTTATACTGGTTTTTGGTAGGAGATAATCTTACCACATATTCAAGGAATTTCAAAAGGCTGAGCCTTTGTGAGAAAAATACTTAGTAATTAAATAAAGCATATAAAACAAAGGTATTTATGATATCTAACTATTATTGTAGATCATGGAGAGTATTCTTAAGGACTTTTAAAGAGAAAATGTTTTTTACTTTACAAATAGGAAGAAGTATTAATATGGCAATACTCATAAGGAAGAAAATAACAAATAGTCTAAAAATGTAAGTGGGCTGATAATTTTTTACCTTACCACAGAGAAAATTAGCTCATGCAAACAGTTGAATTCTGGATATGAGAACAGGAAGCATTTCTAAGATGTGAAATTAATAAAATCATTATTTCCATAAGAGCTGAATTTTTTGACTTATTTATGCCAGTATACAGAAATGTAATTTATATATTGTAATGTATAAAATGCATAACTTGCATTTTTAAAGTGTACAGTTCAGGACATTCACAATGTTATGCAACCATCTCCACTATCTAGATCTATTGTCACCCTTTCAAAACAAAACCCAATACCCATTAAGCAGTCACCACTGCCTCTTTCCCCTGACAAGTGGGAACTAGTAATCTACTTTCTGTCTCTATGGATTTGCCTATTTGGAACATTTTATACAAATGGAATTATACAATATGTGGTCTTTGGTGTCTGGCATAATACTTTCAAAGCTTATCTATGTTGGGCCATGTATCATTAATTCATTTATTTTTATTGTTTAATAATATTCTACTTCATTAATAGACTACATTTTATATATCCATTTATCAAGGGACAAACACTAAGATTGCTTCCACTTTTTGGCTATTATGAAAAAGGCTGCTATAAACAGTTTTGTACAAGTTTCTGTTTGAATACTTCTTTTCAATTCTTTTGGGTATATCCTCAGGAGTGGAAATGTTGAGTGATATTGCAATTCTACATTTAACTTTTTGAAGGACCACCAAATTGTTTCCCACAGCATTGGCAACATTTTTCATTCCCACCAGAAATGTATCAGGGTACCAATTTCTTCATGTCCTCACCAACCATTGATACTTCCATTTTTGATTATAGCTATCCACGTTAATGCTAAGTGATAACTCATTGTGATTGTGATTTGGATTTCACTAATGACTAATCATTTCGAGCATCTTTTCATGTGCTTGTAGACCATTTGTATATCTTCTTTGGAGACAAGTTTACTGAAATTCTTTGCCCATTTTATAATTGGGTTGTCTTTTTGTTGTTGAGTTATAAATGTCCTTCATACATTCTGGATGCTAGACTTTCCTCAGAGATATGGTTTGCAAATATTTTCTTTCATCTGTGGGTCATTCTTTCACTTTTTTTTTCTTTTTTAGAGATAGGGTCTTGCTCTATTGCCTGAGCAGGGGAGTGCAGTGGCACAATCAAGCTCACTGTAGCCTCAAACTCCTGAGCTCAAGCAGTCCTCCTGCCTCAGCCTCCCAGAGTGCTAGGATTACAGGTGTGAGCCACTGCACCTGGCCATTAGAGCTGTTTTTAAAAATCAGACACAGAGAGAGAAATTTATGATCAAATATGCAAACTAAAATGTGATTTATTTTTGTTATTCAGGGACTGTATGAAAATATAATCCATTTGATGCTAATAATTATATTTCAACCATATTGAGTGAAATATAATTACATTTTGCTCTGTGTGGGTCCACATAAATAATGTGGTTCCAGAAAGAATCAGAATTAGACATACACATATATAGTCAATATATTTATTTCTCAATTTTTAGAATCAACCTAAAATATAAAATCAGCCTGAAGCATGAAAAACTTAATAGAATGCCTTTATTTTCCCTGATTTTGATCTGGTTGTGATTTTATCTTTATTTGTGACATACTTAGCATCCCAGGGAATGAACTTAATCTTTCATTTAAGCTAGGAGTTCAGTTTCCTTATTTATAAAATAATGATAGTGACAGCCAATTTATAGAGGTATTTATAAAATAAGGATAGTAATAGCTAATTTATAGAGGAGCTGTGAGGATTAAACATAATGTATATAAAGCTAATTGAACATAACAGGTGACTAATAGTAACTCATTCTAAATTTGGTAGTGACTTCATTAAATTTATCTTGGATTTTATTTTGAGGCTTCATTTTTTCACCCAGTCTGTGAATATAACTTTGGTAAAGAAATACACACAAAATAGCAAACCTGACTGTCTCAGTTGGAAGGAGGACAGGTTTCATTTACCTCCCACAATCTGAGCTTAAGTGTGTAAGGCTGGAAAGGAACAGGTTGTTTTTAGAGAGCTGGGGAGCCTCAGATACTCACATGGCTTACTGCAGTTCAGGTAGGCGCTTCGAAAGTGTTTGGCACACAGTCTTTTCACCTCAAAGTCATCAAATAACATGCTGAGACTGACTGCAAAGTTGTAATTAGGAATTATCATGAATATATTTCCTATCAAGTTCTTGGTGGAATTAGAAAACACCTTGTCTGTGATTAAAAAGATGATCAGCTTCAATTATAAGAAAGTAATGAATCTCCCCAGAACAAACTTCCCCCAAATGATTAAACCAATCTCAGACAATTACCAATCTCTGATATGGGTTTTGAGAAAACATTAGTTATTAGTTGCTAAATTTGTTCACTTTGATAGCTTGTAGCATGTATTTGTCAATTACAGAGTCTAAGAGAAGACGTTTGGTAACAGTACTTCTCTAGGATCTGTCTTCCTCTCTGTATGTGTGGATCTGCTTCTGTTTCTTCCTCCTTTTCTCTTCCCATTTTCCTCTCTCCTTCCACCTCTACCTCTCACATATCCACTCAGTGAATATTTGCAGATTTCAAAAAGCATAGGTTTTCAGAGTCTTGGACATTAAGTCCCTCGCAATTAATATTTTAATTCTCATGCCCTTTCATCCTCATTTACTTAATGTATTTCCTGGGGAAAGGGAAAATCGTGTATGGTCCTTACCATTGTGTTTTATTAACTTGTGAACAACAAGACTGAAAACGGTTGAAAAGTAGTTAAAGAGCGTGAGCTTGATGTAGGCAGCAGTACTACTAGAAAACAGGAAGCTTCCAAGATACATGAGAGGAACAGCGCACCATCCGTACAGCATAAAGATCAACATCACATCCAGAAAGTGGTATTCCACAACAAAGGCATCCATTCTACAACATATGAATACTCCCTGGGGCACAGAGTACAGAGGTAAAAACAGGGTAAAGGACATTGTGCGGTAAGAGGTCAAGCCAGAACACAGAAAACAGCAAGCACTGCGTTAATTACAGCATAGGACTATTTGTTACTTAAATTATTTTACCCAATAAAAAAAAAAAGCCTTAGCTTATGAGCCTGAAGTGAACTACTTCTGCCTCAACAGAGGACATTTGTGAGCAAAATTACTATACTTTGTTTTTATATTTTTTTCTCTTTGGAACAGTTTTAATTTTTTATTTTTCTCCCATGATTGAAGTCAAAGTAACTTTGTATTAAGCACAACTGAATTCTCTAGGGAAAGAAAAGTAACCTACGAAGTAGACTATTTCTTCAAAGATTTTCCTTATGGCTGGTGTATCACTCCCCACATTTAGACTGGCTCCTGGCTCTCCTTTGAGCTTATATTATCTCAGCAACACGGGGCCTTCCTTCTTCAATTATTCTTTATTTCATTTGAGAATCAGATCAGGAAGCACAAAGTTAGAGTGGGACAGACTAGTAAGAAGGGAACCTCTAGAGTGATTAAAGAATTTCCCAGAAATCTACGTGATACTTGTTGGTAATTACAGTTTCTCCAAAGATAACAAGGTTATCCCTTTTGAGCAAAGACATAATTATTCAGCAGGTTGATCAATAAATGAAAAGAAGTGTTAAACTAAGAATAGTCCCTACTAGAATCCTCTGAGGTTATTGGAAACAGATTACATTCCAGTAATAGTATTTAAAGCAAGTATATGAAAAGAATCAGCAGTCGTAGGTAAAAGAACCTAACAGTTTTAACTATAGTTGCTTCTCCTCACTCCAACTAAGACGACTGAAATTAAAAGAATAAATGCAGTCAGAAAGAAATTCTGGGTAGAAGCATCTTTGTTGCAAGACTTATATTTAGGAATGTCTCAAAACCAATTTCAAAGAAAATTTAAATCTGTACTTGGATATGCAAAATGACATACCCTCTTGTTAGAAAGGGCATATGACTCAACATGGTAAAAATGTAAATTTTCCCAAATTAATTTAAATAAAAGTAGTAACAGAATTTTTTTGAAATTAGATAGGCTGATTCTAAAGTTTACATGTAAACAAACAAAACATCAAGGTAAATAGGACATTCTGCATAAAATTAATAAGAAATGTCAACCCATAAAAATAATTAAATGTATTATAAAACTACCATAATTAAGTGGTGCATTATAGATACACCAATGTAACAGAATAAACAATACAAACTATGCTAAATGGATATTGCTAGTTGATATACAACAAAAGCAGCACTTTGCATCAGTGGGAAAAGACTGGCTATTAACAAAAGGTGTTAGAACAATGGGTTAGCTATTTAGGAAAAAAACCCTGAATCCTTACTTGGCTCCTTCCCTAAAAATAAGTTCACAAATGAAGTGGAATTAGCGAAAGATGAAACTGGTAAAGTAAGCAGTGCCTGATGCATTATGGCTTGAAGAGGGGAAGCTAGCTTCCTCAAGACTTTCTAGATGATAATAGCACATTTCAAGGTATCTCTGAAGCAATACTGACTTAGCTGTCCAACCTCATGGTGAAGCCAGTAATTTTACCATTCACTAGAATTTAAGCTCATCAAGAGACAAGCCCTTGTCTGTCCTCCCCATGTCATACCCATAATGCTGAAAACACAGACTAGCTAGCAGGAGCTCAACCTTTGTTGAATATATATATAAATAAATTCTATATGTTCAGGAAGGTGGATTTTTTCAAATGGGCTCTATAGTATCTTTAGGGGTTCTAAAGACAGTCACACAGACTGACTGATAGGAAGGCCTTACCACTTAGCATCACTGAGAACACTATTCTTGGGAAAAGTTACTTGTTAAATTTTTCTGAGTCTTCATGCATGGACTCACAGAAGGCAGAGTACTTGATTAAACCCCCACCAAGAATCTCTTGGGGTGACAGCTAAAATAGTGATGGGTCAGGTAGTTCATCAAGGTTTGGAGCCAGTAAAACTGAGGGGTTAAATTTGATCAGGTCTTCCTGACTTGTTTGCTCTTAGTCGTTTACTTTTTGTTGTTTTCTTTTTCTACAAAGCTGAGGGCCATGGGAGCTACAGGCTACAACACTGAATGCTGAAACTTAACCTTTATAGATTCATAAGTCACCATAATAATGGTCCCTTCAGTTGTTTTCAGGAACTTGGGCCAGCTCCTATTCAGTTTAATTCAGTTGAGACCATTGATCCCTTTGACTGAGCCAGACAAGCACCCAAGAGATGGCCATTTGATGTCAGAAGGCCAAAAACTCCACCCTAAGATCATCCTAATGCCACCATTTTCTGTACATATGTCCTGTGAAATGCCATGAACCCTGACTACGCTTGTGCAGCATAAACCTGTTACTTCATTTTTTCCCATTGCCAATTACCTTTCCCTATTCTTTGGACACCCCACTTCCCTAATCCATCGTGAGCTATTCTCCCACTTCCCTGCTCAGTGGCCTTGTGGTTCAGTCCTTTCTCTTTGCAAAATCCATGTCACAGTGATGATTTACTGTGCAGGGGCAGAACCAACCCGGACCTGGCTGCAACACCAGCAACATACTTAGCTTAATCCTTGTTTCTAAAATATGAGCAGTGAGTAAAATCACCTGCTTTGTGAATTTGACAGGTGGAGAAAGGGAGAAACATGAACCCCAGTTGCTAGGCAAATAATGGATTCTTGCCTCCTCTTGTTAGGTGTAAGAAGAAATCCAGTTGGTGGCATTTCACAGAGGCAGAGAAGGGTGAGGGAGTATCTCATTTAAAATAAAAAGAGGATGGCAAAGTCAGATAAGCAAAACCAAGAACCCATATAGAGAACGCCAGTCTCAGAATTAAGAAGAGGAATCTTGGGTGAGAGAGAGCTACCAGACCCAAAGGAGAAGCAGCTATCAAAGTTAGAGTAAGTTTCTTGGACAGAAAAAACTGCAAAAATGAGAAAATAAATTCAAAAGTATATCATAAGGCCAGGCGTGGTGGCTCACACCTGTAATCCTAGTACTCTGGGAGGTAGAGGCAGGCAGATTGCTTGAGCTCAGGAGTTCGAGACCAGCCTGAGCAAGACCAAGACCCTGTCTCTACTATAAATAGAAAGAAATTAGCCAAACAACCAAAAATAGAAAAAATTAGCTGGGCACGGTGGTGCGTGCCTGTACTCCCAGCTACCCGGGAGACCGAGGCAGGAGGATTGCTTGAGCCCCAGGAGTTTGAGGTTGCTATGAGGGAGGCTGATGCCACGGCACTCTAGCCTGGGCAACAGAGTGAGACTCTGTCTAAAAAAAAAAGGAAATTTGAAAAAAAGAAAAGTATATTGTACACAATAGCTTTGAATATATAAATGAAAATGGGCTTTGGAGTAACCCCCATCAGGGTTCTGACACTGCACTATCTGGGTGAACTTGAGCAAATAACTTATTTCTCTTAGATTGTTTCCTTATTTGTAAATATGAATAATTAAAGTAATTTCAGATAATTATGGTATCTGAATGGTGTAACATAAAAAACACATAATAAATAACGTTTCTCATGAGTCATGAATGGCAATATTGGTGTAAATATTAATAAATAATGGATGCTTTTATTTACATCTTGCCTTTTATCCATTAACCAGGAAATGATAGCCGTGTGTGTCAGCCAAGTTTAAAAACACATAGAAAGAATGAAACCTTGGCATGGAGATGAAAAGATTCAAGGATTGTGTGATTGATTCCAATACTGAACCACATAGAGGGGAGAGAGTAAAGCCAGGAACCATGCCTGAATCAACTGCCCTGGTTCTTGTAGCAAATGATGTGAACAGTGGCCCTCACCAAGGACAGCAGTCTTCCCCTGCCATGCTGGTTGGCTGGTGAGCTGTGAGCCAAAGAGACTAGCACTAAGTACACCAGTCAGTCTTACATATGGCAAGATGAAGGAAGCACTGCTCTTCCCTTTCCACCTTGGGACTACACTTGGATGTACTATGTTCCCCACACTACCACCACCATCCCTGCCCTGACTACTCTCAGCCTTTGGTCCCCTTTGAGCAGCTGTTCTACAAGGTAGGAACCTTGTGCAGTAATTGCACATTTTCTTATGATTGTGGGAGCCAAACTGACCAAAAGTTTACCCTTTTTCCTATAAAAACTAATTTTACCATTCCATGTTATAGTGTGAATTGAAAATGGGTAGTTCAGGGAAGGAAATAACATTGCTCTTTATAAGCACTGTATTGTAAGTGGAAAACGCAATATCTTAAATAAAACTGTATTTAAAATTGGCATCAAAAAAAAAGAAAATGGGTAGTTCATGTTTTACAGTAGCAATTAGCAATCTGGTTTATAATTATTTTCATTTCTGTGTCCATTGCAAAACAGTGAACTATTAGAGGACTGAGACAATGTCTTATTCATAACATTTATGTCCCCAGAAGACATAAATAGAAATAAATATTATAGGTAGAAAGGAAAATTACCTTATCTACTCATGTTTTTACTCCTCTTTAACTACATATAGCTTTTATATCTCCCTCATTCCCAATATGCATACAAAATTTTAAAAAGTGCCACTGTTTACTTAAGAGCAAAATAATTACATTGAAAGATACTGTACATCCTTCTATGCTCACTCTTTATATCACTTCCTCAATGTCTACAATTGGGTGTCTGATTCAAAACTAGTTCTGTCTTACAGACCTGACCATCTTGAATGTGAGGTATGAGAGTAGGAATTGAACAGTAACAGGAAGCCTCCTTTAGGTCTTGAGTCAAAATTATACATGATAGTCTAATTTACTAGAGGGTTCAGCATTGGGAATTAGTGGGGAGTGGCTTAGATATATAAGTAGTGAGGGACAAGTGACAAATAATAGCCTTAATACTTTTAGAGTAGTTTTTGTTTTGTTTTGCCCAGGGCACAATGGTGAACAAATACATGGGAAGCCAATTCAAGAGAGCCTTTTCAAAGAAAAGTATATTCTCCAAATGAAAAAAAAATGAGGAAAAAAATGTACATAATGATATTTCTACAATATATCCTCTGGTATAATAAGCCAAAGTAGTTTCAAATTTCTTGGTAAGTTTTATTTTAGGATGCAAGTAGTCGAATAGGAATTTCTTGTGGGCAATATAAGGAAAATGAGTCTTCATGAAATTTCAGCTAACACTTACCACTAGTAAGCAGCAGAGAAGGAAGTAGTAGATGAGATCACACAACAAAGCAGAGAGCCAATAAGGAAGTAAATAGACCCCACTCAGAAACTGGATGTGTTTTGCCTTACTGATTCTCTCAGTTGCTGTCTGGAGACAAAAGCTACTGACCATAACAGCCATGCCAAATGCCAAAGATAATACTACTTGTGATCCACGTGCAGGGCTACAGAAGATGAAATAAAAGTAGAAAATACTGATTTCAGTAGCTATTTTCAACCATATATGGTCAGATAGCAAGGGGATATGTTAAAGCTCAATTCTAGTAAAAGGAAAAACATACATACTTTATGTTAGAACGATAAAGAGACTGAGGTTGAGGCTTGTTGGAGACTGTAATGGAAGCACTTGGGCCAGAAAGAGACATAAAAAGAATGTTGTCTAACACCGCCAAGGATGTTGCAGCTGAATGGTATGCCTCATTATTGAACAAAATAGTAATTACTGTTTTGTCTTTTTCGACCTTAATGGAAAGTGCAATAATGCAGATTTCAAGACACTTTTTATTTTCCATTATGTAATTTGTTATATTACCTAGAATAAAGAAATAGGCCAATGAATCAATATGTAATATATTATGTGCTACTTATGTTAGAGAGGAAAGATCAAGATTTTTTCCCATTTACTTACTTTTCCTTACTATTTCCTACAATGGGCCTTTCAAATATTTACCCTTCTCTTCAAGAATTCTATTCCATTACAAATCCCTGTAATAATCTTACTATATTGCCTACAGTGTGAAAAAAAACAGCAAACTAAGAATTTATTGCTATTCTCTTGCCTAAAGCAAGCATAATTTGTTCTTATTTTTCAAAAAATAATATTGGGGCCGGGTGCGGTGGCTCAAGCCTGTAATCCTAGCTCTTTGGGAGGCCGAGGTGGGCGGATCGTTTGAGCTCAGGAGTTCGAGACCAGCCTGAGCAAGAGCGAGACCCCATCTCTACTATAAATAGAAAGAAATTAATTGGCCAACTAACATATATATAGAAAAAATTAGCCGGGCATGGTGGCACATGCCTGTAGTCCCAGCTACTTGGGAGGCTGAGGCAGCAGGATTGCTTGAGCCCAGGAGTTTGAGGTTGCTGTGAGCTAGGCTGACGCCACGGCACTCACTCTAGCCTGGGCAATAAAGTGAGACTCTGTCTCAAAAAAAATAAAAAAAAATAAAAAAAAAAAAAATAATAATAATATTGGTTATTTTAGGTCATTTGGATTTCCATATAAACTTTAGGATCAGCTTATCAGTTTCTGCAAAAATGTCTGATGGAATTTTGATAGAATTGCACTGAATCTATAGGTCAATTTTGGAAGAATTGCTATTCTAACAACATTCATACTTCTAATTCATGATATAGAATGTCTTCCCATGTATCTAGAATTTACCTAATTTCCCTACCAGTATTTCATGATTTTCAGTGTATAAGTCTTATACTTTTCTTAAATTTATTCCTAAGTATTTTACTCTTTTTTTTTCCTGGACATAAGCAATGCCAGCATATTTTATTCTTTTTGATGCCACTGTGACTTTTGGTAATTTGTATTTTCTTTCCCCTGGGAATGTGTCCATTCTATCATAGTGTGATTTTTAAAAAAATCCAGTCTGAAAACCTGTTTTTTGATTGGAATGCTTACTCTATTTATATTTAATGTAATTATTGATATAGTGGGATTTATATCTCTCATTTTGCTATTGTTTTCTATGTCTTACCTTCTTTATGTTCTTCTGTTTCTTCACTATTGCCTTTTTGTGTTATATATATTTTATACTGTACCATTAAGTTCCTTTTTATTGACTATTTTTTAAAGTTATTTTCTCAGTGGTTGCTCTAGAGTTTACAATATAATCCTAACTTAAAAAAATTTAGTTAAGATGAATATCAATTTGATTCCAATAGTACACAGAAACTTTGCTCCAACAAAGCCCCCCTTCCCTCCCCATCCTTTATTATATTACACATTATATGTTTTTATACATTATCAGCCAATTAACACAATTTTGTAATTATTGTTTTATGCAGTCATCTTTTTCAGTTAGGAGAAGAGTTAAAATATGTCTTTACTGTCTTTTATATTTACCTCTATAATTATCTTTGACAGTGCTCTAATTTCTTCATATGGATCAGTTACCATCCTGTGTCCTTTCATTTCAGAATGAAAAAATCCCTTTAGTATTTTGTTGTAGATAGGTAGGTCTGTTGGTGGTGAATTATCTGTTTTTGTTTATCTGGGAATGCCTTTATTTCTTTTTTATTTTTGAAGGACAAATATGATGGATATAAGATTCTTGGTAGGGAGGGGTCTAGGGGTGAAGAGCTCAAAAAAAAAAAAAGATTCTTGGTTGGTAATTTTTTTCTTTCAGCCCTTTTGGCGTCATCCCATTGTCTTCTCACCTCCATGGTTTCTAGTAAAAAGTCAGCCGTTAATTTTATTAATCCTTATCTGTATGTGATAAGTTATTTTTGTCCTGTGGTTTCAAGGTTTTCACTTCTTTTTTTGACTTTTGCCAGTTTGATTATAGTGTGTCTAGTGCAAACATCTTTGAGTTTATCCTATTTGGAGTTCGTTAAGCCTTTTGGGTGTGGAGATTAATGTTTTTCATCAAATTTGGAAAGTTTTCAGCCATTATTTTTTGAAATATTTTTCTTCCTCTTATCACTCTCCTCTCTTTCTGGTACTCCCATTATGTATATGTTGGTATGCTTGATGTTGTCCCACATATCTCAGAAAATCTCTTTGATTCCCCCCCCTTTTCTCTTTTCTGTTCCACATACAGGATAATCTATCTTAAATGTAACTAATTCATTCTTCTGCAAGTTCAAAACTATTGTTGAGGCCTTCTGGTGAACTTCCAATTTCAGTTATACTTTTCTTTTTTTATATTTTTCAAATATAGAATCTCTACTTGGTTTGAAAAAAAATGTTTCTAGTCCTTTATTAATAAGTAATATCTTCTTGGTGAGACAAAAGTATTATACTTTCCTTTAATTCTTTAAAAATTTCTCCTTTAGTAATTTGAAAATATTTTTAATAGCTGATTTAAAAATCTTTGTCTACTAAGTTAAACATCTTCCCTCCCTCCTCAAGGACATTTTCTGCTGACCCCACGTATGGGTCATACAGTTCTATTTATTTCCATGTTAGCTTGTTAGGGCTGCCGTAAGAAAGCACCACAGAGTGGGTGGCTGAAGCAACAGAAATTTATTTTCTCACAGTTCTGGAAGCTACAGTCTGAGATCAAGGTGTCAGCAGGGTTGGTTTCTTCTGAGGCCGCTCTCCTGGGCTTTTAGATGGCTGTCTTCTCCTCGTGTATTCTTATGGTATTCCCTGTCTGTATGTATATGGATGTCCTAATTTCCTCTTCTTATAAGAACATCAGTCATATGAGATTAGCGTCTACCCTAACAATCTCATTTTTCACTTAATTATCTTTCTAAAGACTCTGTCTCCAAATGTAGTCACATTCTGAGATACTGAGAGTCAAGACTTCAACATATGAATTTGGGGTAGGGGTAGATACAATTCAACTCATAACCCTTTAATTTCTCTTTGTTCAGAATTGGAAATTTATGATAACTATTTTAACAACTCTGGTATCTGAACTCCCCTGCCCTCCAAGTTTGTTATTACTGTTCTTTCTTTCTTTTTATTGTTGCTGCTCATTTGTTTAGTGATTTATGTGGACTGATTCTGTAGATTCTTTCTACAGTGTGCAGCCACTGATTTGTCTGATAGACTTAATAAAAAATTATAGCTTTTAGTTTTGTGCCTGGCTCTGAGAGCTCAGTCATAGGTTAGTATATTTTGGTAATCAGTAAAATGATTTCCTTAAATGCTTTGAGGTAGTAAGCCTTCCATCCTTTGCCACATGGATCTGTGTATGAAGGCACACCTTCAAACTTTGGGTAATATAGAAGTCAGCTTCAACTTTCACTTTCTGCTTGTACAGTCCTCAACATCAACCAGAGGTAAGTGACTGCAATCTTCCTTAGGTCATTTGTGGTCATGCCCATTACCATTCTGAGCCTTCTAGATCCCAAGTAATATCAGAATTTTTCAAACTTCACTGTGGTAATCTAGCTCTTAGTCCTTTTTAATTTGTTGCCAGGCTCTCCTTTGGCCCAACTGATGTCATAGCTTTAGCCAGCTGTGGTGATTTTACTGGAAGATTGTAATTGTTTTTTTGTAATGCCCTAGCAATAAGGCCTTTTTGAGAGAGCTGAGTTGAGCTATGATTCAAATTCAATAGCAATAATGTCTTAGGAATGGAGTTTTTCAGGTAGCTACTAGTTGATAGCGCTCTAGGTATGGGGCTTTAAGCTCCAAAGAGGTTAGTCCTTTCTGTTAACTGCTTGGCTTTTCATAGTTACCATGCCACTGAGCTGAGAAGGGAGAGTGATAAGAATTACCCCAAGTTAAATGCCACAGGCCCTATTATGAGAGAGAGATTCAATAGTTTTTCTTGAATAGGCATTTTTTAGTTTGTTCAGTTCTTTTGGTCAATCTTCAGTGTTATAAACTGCTTGATTTAAAAAAATTGTTTGGCAAGTATTTTTGTTGATTTTTATGGGAGAGTGGGTTAATTCTACCTTACCAAAAGTTCAAATCCTCCATCCACTAGGTTTTGGGTGTAATTTGTTACACAGCAATAGATACATATTAAGCTACCAAAAGGGTTGTTTTTAGCATTAATGCAGAGAAGATAATGCAGGCAACATATTCAGTATGATGCTTACTAAAGGAAAATGTTAAACAAATTAAGTGCTTATTTATACTACTTTCAAAAAATTAGTTTTGAAGAGTCACTCTATTAAGTTTTCAATCACCTATTTTTAGAATGGCCAATATAATAAAAAACAGCTTGCAGGGCTTGGAACCAATATTCCCTTCTGTGAGAGCATAAAGAAATAGATTTGTATTCTGGTCAGAATAAAATTCTATGACAAGTTATATAACAATATATTAGGTCACTAAATATGAAATGTTCAATTTAGAATCAAACATTTAGTTGATTATATCTCAAACAAGAACCAGTACAATTAATCAAAGTATGTGCCTAAACTATGGACACAGTTTTGCCATTTTAATAGTAGCTTGTTTATGCCAGCAGTGAAGAAGCCTGGAGAGTGGAGTGAGTGGCAATGAAATAAAAAAAGGCAATTTACACAGCTTGTTGAGAAGTGAATATTTTTCCTTGCAAGAAATGGTCCAAAGCCTGGAATAAGTGGTAGTCAGTTGCTGCAAGGTCTGATGAATACGGCGGATGACAGAGTTTCCAAGTCCAGCCTCTGTAGTTTGAGCAACATGATTTGTGTGACATGTAGTTGAGCACTGTCTTGCAAGAGGATTGGCCTGTTGCTATTGACCAATCTTGGCTGCTTAATCGCAAGCACCCTCATCATTTCATACAATTGGTTGCAGTACACATCCACTGTAATTGATTAAGCAGGTTTCATGAAGCTGTAGTGGATAATACCAGTGCTAGACCACCAAACAGACATCATTAGCTTTTTTGATGAATATTTGGTTTTGGATTGTGTTTTGGTACTTCATCTTTTTTTGGGGGGGGGTTAAACTGTACTTTATTTGCTACTATAATATGTTGTCTTTTTAACTGATCAACCACAAGCATGCAACAAGTTCTCTGAAAGGAAATGCTTCCATAACTCATTGTATATCAACAGGAAAATAATAAAGGTCACTCAATTTGGAGTTCTTTCCTTTTTTATAGCACTTCTAAGCAGTGTGTGTGAAACACCACAGAGGTAGGAAAGACCATCTTTAATAAATTATCTTCTTAATTGTGGAGAATTTCTGAAAAGAAGACTGACAAAATGCTAAACCATGCCTCTGATGCGTCTCAAAGGACCACGGATCCATTGGCTCCTTATTCAAAGAATTAATCCCCCGGAGTGGTTGAGCTTTTGTCGGGCACCTGATAACAAGATCCACCAGGGCTCTGCACAACTGCACTAAGCAAGCTTTCTACCACTCTCATTTGCCAATTCTTTGGACCACCCAGTCCTGCTGGCAGAGAGGTCAGCGATTGTTCTGTTTCACCCACAGGGACATGCAGCAGTGTGGAAAGAATGATTACATTCTCCCCAGACCACAACACAATCCTCTTGTTTATTTTCAGCTTTTCATCTAAGACAGGCATCCATCACCTGGACCCTGCAGATGGCGCACGTATCGCACTCCACGTCCCAGCTCCACATGGCTACCGCGTTCCACTTCTTGAGAGAGAACATTTTGTCGCCTCCTGACTTAGAGCCTGCGCTCCGGAGTGAGAGGCCAGGGCGCAAGGCTCCTCTTCGTCTTCCACGTGGGCCATGGCGGCGGCGCGGGGCCAGAGGCGGAGACGTTGGGTCGGGGGGGGCGGGTGGCTATGGCGGCTGTGTGGGGCCGCCCTATGGGCCACCGGTACTTCATCTTTATCCAGCCATTGTGCTGAATGCTTGCAATTGTCAAAAAGAATCCATTTTCAGCACAAGTAACAATACAGTGTAAGAATGGTTTGCCTTTATGTCATGACAACAAAGAAAGGCAATCTTCAAGACAATTTCTCTGCTGACGCTCATTTATTTCATGCAGAACCCATCTCAGCTTCTTTACCTTGCTGATTTGTTTCAAACGGTCCAACATTGTTGGAACAGTAATGCCAAAGCTTGCTAATTCATATGTAGGTTGAGATGGATTTGCTTCCACTACAGCTTTCAGCTCATTATTATCCATCTTGGTCTCAGGTCACCCATGTGGCTCATTTTCAAGATTAAAATCACCAGAATGGAACTTCTCAAACCACTGATGAACTATGCATTCATTAGCCACATCCTTCTCAAACACTTTACTGATATTTCGAGCTGTTGGCTCAGCATTGGTTCCACAACGGAACTCATATTACAAAATAACACAATCACTGACTTACCATGGTTTTACAAAAATTGCTCTAAAAAATTTTTTTAAAGATAATCACAAGCCAAACAATGCATCTAAAGAATGAGGGTGTACCCTCACAATAAAAATAAAACAAGTGTCAAAGTCAATGGAATGTCAGAGATATCAAGTGTCAAACTTAGTACTTAAGGAAACTGAACATTTCATACTTAATAACCTAATAGTATTTTGGCTCTTTATCCAGCCTCTGAAAGGCGATGCAATTAGCTGAAAGACCACCTACAGCCAAAATGTCCCCATTATTTATTACCTTTTGCAGCCAGTTATCTTGAAGTGCACATTTTTAAACCTCTGATTCAGCTACCTTTATGATACTGGTAATTAGTAGAAAAACAAAGAAATGGGCAGCTCAAGATCACAGTTAAGTCCTTGGTTTGCAAGTGACACAAATAGGTCTTCATACACCACAGCCTCATTTTTCCCTATGGGTCTTACCTTGCACTTCCTGTAGTTCTTGGTTCTTAGGTTTTAAAAAAATCTCAAGGTTCTTTATGAGATCCAGAGCCAAACCTGAATTCCCTGAAATTGAGTAAGGCACCATGGTTTGACCATAATGACTCAAATCCATTTCCCGGCCAGGGTCATAACCAGATGGTATGTGCTGAGTTTTTAAAAGATATGTAGTGACAACCAAAATTACTATTATTTGTAGCAACATCAACTTCCAACTGCGCCAAGTAAATAGTACCCTTTTTATAAACATGGACCAAAACTGCTGGAAGTAAAGTGGAAACTAAAAAGAAGAGAAAAACATAGCATTACACTGTATAGTGATTCAAGTAAGACATTCATGTTGACATCCATTACTATAAATGCTTCAAAATTTTATGTCAGGAGATATACACATATAATACAAATGAATGCTTTGAATTGAACCCAAGAAAACAACAAGATCATTTATTTGTGCAGGGTGTTAAATGAAAGGACCAACCTGGCTTCTGATCTAACTACACTGAAAATCTTAACAAAATTATTTTCTTTATTAATGTACTGCAGTATTTCTGATAAGAAAATAAAAATTATATCTGTCTCTTCCATTTAATATTAAATCATAATCTTTCTATTTTATCCACTTTATAAGGGAAACACTTCCATAAAACTATTATCTTTTGCTTGGTTTTAGTACATACACTCTTGTTCATTTTCCTTAATTTTGACCTTCTCAATACAACAGTCATAACTCTTGGGTCTTGTCAGAACTGAACAAAGGGAAAGTTTACAATGAGAACTTTTCCAAGTGATTCTGAGAATTAACAATGGTGAGAGTAGCAGCTGTGATCTTTATCTAGAAGCCATTTCTCCTACACCAGAAAATTAGTGAGAATGTAGTACAGACTGATCCATATATTGGTGGATGTTCTATGGCTAAACTCCAAACATCTTTATGTTCAGATATTAAAAATATGAACATCTTATACTCAAATGAAACATATTAGGTTTATATTCTTAATGAATATGCTCACCCCACTATTGAATTTAATAGTAGCAAGTTCATTCAAACTGGAAGAAAATGGTCTCTCATAATTTATGGGCATGTTCATCTTCTGATTCTCATCTTGTCTTATGTTTTGGCTCTTCAAGGAAGGGGACTGGATGGGCTGAGTATTTCTTTGGAAATGTGCCAGTATATAGACCCTACATACACACACATGCACAAAAGAGCACAAAACATTTCATTTTAACAATAGCCTCAATCTATTTTATTTGAGGACTGTCCAACAAGGTTCCAAATTTGGAAGACTCCTTGCTTTTTCTCACTGACTGGCAGAAACACTGTATACAGTTAGCAGAACAGTGGTTTCCAATAAACCAGAGGACTGCTGCCAATTGATGATAATGTTTCTACCATTCTAAAGCAATACAAAAAAAAAACCAAACAATTACAATACATCATGTAGAAGAAAGATGAACTTACTCAAATTAAATGGCTCATATTTAATCAAAGATATTATCTTTACTTTGGCAGTTAAAATGTTGTTTATTTTATGAATGATGGGGACATTGAAGAGTAAGTTTTGTTTTTTTAAATCCTTACATTTCCCACTATTGCCAAAGTCTGAAGCTGATTCTTTGGATGTGGATAATTCAGAAGAATAAGGAGATATACAAAAGTAATTATATTCTAAGGAGGAAAATAATAAGTAGCATAATAAAAGAAAAAAGTTACCACACTATATTGAAAGACAGGAAAGATTACACCAGTAGAATTTGTAAAACACTTGGTGAGAAATACATGATTTTAAAAGGTGTTTTTATAAACCACAGAGAAATCAAAATCTTTTCAATACCTTTGTGTTAGTATTTGTATGGAACACAACATTAATAAACTCTGAACTATCACTTTCACAAGTACAGAGTAGGGCAATGAGCTAGGTAACCCTTTAGAAACCATGTGTCAGATACAGATTCAAAAATCTGCTTTAAAATGTCTTTGAGGCATGTTTCTTGTTTGATACTAAAAGGATTGTGGACTATTGTGCTTTAAAATATGATTATTGAACAATTTTCTCTATTATCTTTAGCAAGTTTTTATCCTTTATATTTTATTCATTGGTAATAACTTTTCATTAGAAAAACATTAGAAAATATAAATAAGTTAAAAGGAAAAATACTCCTAGTACCTAGAGAGAACCCTGATGAGATGTTTTCCATAAACATACAAATAGGCCCAAACATACACACACTCCTAAAAGTGGCATCTGAATTACATCTAGTCCATTTACATGTAATGTAATTAATATTTGGGTTTATATATTACATCTTACAATTTATTTTCTATTTATGTTCTTTTACTCTTTTTTAAACCTTTGTTTAGAATTATCAAATATTATTATCAAAATTTTCTCTTCTATTAGCTTATGAGTTATAGATTCAAGTGGTCACCCTAGAGATTAAAACATACAATGGCCTTAAAATATACTAATCTTGCATACTTCTTCCCAATCTACCTTTTGCCTTCCTGGTGTCTTAATTTCATATATATCATTTTAATTTATAAAAATTGTGGTAAAAAATACATGTTATATAAAATTTATCATAGTAACCATTATTAGGTGTAAAAGTTCGATGGTATTAAGTATATTCATGTTGCGGTGCAATGATCATTACCATTGATCTTCAAAACACTTTTTCCTCTTGCAAAACTGAAACTCTGTACCCATTAAACAATAACTCCTATTCCCCTTTGCCTCTAGCCCTTGGTAACCACAATTCTACTTTGTCTCTACAAATTTAACTGTTTAGCTCAAATAAGTGAAATCATATAGAATTTTTCTTTTTGTGACTTTTTCTTTTGATAGTGTCATTGGATGCACAAATTTTTTAAATATTCATCAAGTTCAATTTGTCCATTTTTCTTTTGTTGGCTATGCTTTTTCATATCCAAGAAATCACTGCCAAAACCAAAGTCATGAAGTTGCTGCCCTATGTTTTCTTCTAAGAGTTTTATACTTTTATGTTTTAAATTTAGGTCTTTGATACATTTGAATTAATTTTTCTATATGGTATTAGGTAATGGTCCAAATTCATTCTTTTGCAAGTAGATATCCAGTTTTCCCAGCACCAATTGTTGAAAAGACTATCCTTTCCTCATTGAATGGTGTTTACACCTGTCAAAGATCACTTGACTATATATATAAGGGTCTCTTTCTTTTTTTTTTTTTTTTGAGACAGAGTCTCGCTTGTTGCCCAGGCTAGAGTGAGTGCCATGGCATCAGCCTAGCTCACAGCAACCTCAAACTCCTGGGCTCAAGCAATCCTGCTGCCTCAGCCTCCCGAGTAGCTGGGACTACAGGCATGCACCACCATGCCCACCTAATTTTTTCTATATATATTAGTTGGCTAATTAATTTCTTTTCTATTTATAGTAGAGACGAGGTCTCACTCTTGCTCAGGCTGGTTTCCAACTCCTGACCTCGAGGAATCCACCTGCCTCGGCCTCCCAGAGTGCTAGTATTACAGGCGTGAGTCACCGCGCCTGGCCAAGGGTCTCTTTCTGTGCTCTTTATTGTATTCCATGGGTCTACATGTTTGTCTTTATGCCAGTACCATACTATTTTGATTACTGTAGCTGTGGAATAAGTTTTGAATTCAAGACGTGAGTTTTTCAGCTTTGTTTTTCTTTTTCAAGACTGTTTTGAGAATTTGGGGTCCTTTGAGATATAAGATGAATTTTAAGATGAATTTTTGTATTTCCATAAAAATTATTTGGATTTTGATAGGCATTTCAATGACTCTGTAAATTACTGTGAGCAGTAATGACCTCTTAACAATATTAAGTTTTCCAACCCATCAGTGTAGGGTGTCTTTACATTTTTTATGATTTCTTTCAGCAATGTTTTATAATTTTCATTGAATAAGTCTTTTGCCTTCTTGTGTAAGTTAATTCCTATGTATTTTTTTCTTTTTGATGTTATTTTAAATGGAATTACTTTCATAACTTCCTTTTTGGATTGTTCATTGTTAGCATATAGACATGAGACTTTGTAACCTGCTACTTTGCTAAACCCATTAATTACTTTCAACAATTTTTTTGTGGAATCTTTAGAGTTTTTATGTACAAGATCATATCATCTGCAAACAGAGAATTTTATTTCTTCCTTTCCAATTTGGATGCCCTTTATTTATTTTTCTTGCCTAATTACTCTGGCTTGAGCTTCTAGGTACTATGCTGAATAGAAGAGGTAAAAGTAGGCATTCTTGCTTTGTTCTAATTCTTCCAGGAAAAGCTTTCAGTCTTTCAGCACTGAGTATAATGTTCACTGTGGGTTTTTTATACATGGCTTTTACTAATATTATGTTGAGGCAATTTCCCTTTATTCCTAGTTTTTGAGTGTTTTTATCAAGAAAAGAGTTGAATTTTGTTAAATGCTTTTTTGCATCAATTGAGACCATCATGTGATTTTTTTTTTCTTCATTCTTATTTATGTATTTATTTTAGAGACAAAGTCTTGCTCTGTCATGTAGGCTGGAATGCACTGGCATGATCATAGCTCACTGCAACCTTGAAATCCTGGGCTCAAGTGATCCTCCCACCTCAGGCTCCCAAGTACCTAGGACTAAAGGCATGTACACCACACCCAGCTAATTTAAAAACTATGTTTTATAGAGATGGGGTCTTGCTAAGTTGCCAAGGCTGGTCTTGAACTCCTATCTTATAAACAAAAAAAGATTTTAAGACAATATTCATTTACTATTTGTAAACCATTCCGGTTTATCCATGATGAGTCCAGGCATAGAAAATGTTTGCCTTATTCATCACTGGGCCCTTCCTGAACCCTATAATCTAGTTAAAACACAAAAAATAGGTTGGAAATCTGCCAATATGGCTGAATCAGTGCCCCAAATATGACTATCTATCACAAGGATAATTTGAGTTGGTTATTTTAAGACCAGTTGCAAGAGAAATTTACATCTATAAAGGAGATCTCCATCTGTTAAGGGTGCCTCTCTCTCTTTACCAGGAAGAGGAGAACTAAATAACTAGAGAATGGAGAAGGTATTCACTTATATCTACATCACAAATGTTACCTTCCTTTAGGGTATTTCCCTGGCCTTTACCTATACCTTTGTTTGCAGATGCCATGACAGTCTATTTGGAAAAACTTGAAGAATCAAAGAAGTTAAATAATTTTCAAGTATAATTTGGGAGGAAACTGACAAATGATGTTAACTTTCAGATAGCATTGTCATAAAATTTTGTAAAAGAAATATGAGGAAGAATTAGCACTATCAAATATAAAACTGTTTTATAGAGTATAGAATTGGCATATGAATATAAACAACAGATTTGTAGAGTAGAAGGTAAATTCTGGAAACAACTCTAGGATATGTAAGAATTGTAAATGTAGTATTTCAAGTGACTAGTATTGAGAAAATGGACTAGTCATTTGGAAAAAAAAAAAGAAGTTAAATTCATGCCTCACCTCAGACAACAAAACAGAAGGCAGATGACTGAGACAAAACTAGTACTGAAAGAAAATATGGGTGGGTATTTGTTTAATTACATAACTGTCCTACAAATTACAATATTTTCCTAAGTCTAAAAAGGAAACCATAGTAGAAAATGTTGATTTAAAAACATTTTAGACTCTAATTAAAAATAACCATAAAAATTTAAAGGAAATGACAAACTGGGGAAGTATTTGCAAAATGGATGTCTTTTAAGGGGAAAGAATTTATATGTGTGTATGTTTATATATATATTTTTTTCCTCAAAATTCATAAAGAACAAAAATAGCTTTGATTTGACTCTGCCGCTTACTACCTTTGTGGCTTTGAGAATTGTGTAAATTCTCTGGCCTTAGCTTTCTCACCTACAAAGTGGTGATAATAATGGAACCTACTTCATAGGGTCATTGTAAGGATTTAATGTCTTTAAATTTCAGTACTTAGAATGGTACTTTGAAAATAGTAAGCACTTAACTATTTAAACTGCTCCATAGTCTCCTTCATGAATCAATCTTATCATTATTATAATCACCATTCACTAAGCCTGTAGACGCATACAAGGAGCTATACAGTGTACAATGCCCTTCAAATAAATTACCTCGTATCTTTGCACTCGCTCTTTTTAGAGAGGTTAATTGAAGCTTAGAAAACTTATGTAACTTATCTGAAGCCACATAGCTAAAATGTGGTGTCAGTCTATGAACCCAGGTCTATTTGACATTGCTGCCTTTCCTCTTTCTACTAACTTTTGACAGTTTAATTATACTGTCCAATATATTTTACCACCATGTGGAGTTAGTACATGAGGTGATAGAGATGTTCCCCCAGGAACATTCCCTCCTGAGTCTTATAGAAACAAAGTATTTCTTTACTAAAATTTGGTAGAATCTCCAAACAGAACTAAAGAAAAGTTTTGTCATTAAGGAGAAAGTAGGAAAGGAAACTCTGAGGCAAACATTGCCAATAACCTCTAGGACAGAGAATGTCATGGTGCTAGGTTTTAACTGGTAAAAATTCCCAACTGCAAGCAGAGCCTCTATAAGACAGGCACTGATTGAGGCCCCAAGTATAATCAGTGACCAAAACAAACATAGTCTCTGCCTTTATAGAATTTTTTTCTAGTTGTTCTCGTAAAGTAACTTTCTCATTATAATTGAGCTCCCTATGAAGCTTGTCTAGAGAGAGTTAAGAGAACACTTGATTGGATGACACTGGATAAGTGAAATTTGATTATCCTAAATTATCCTTATTATAAATTAATGAAGTTACCTTTTAATTTATAAACATCAGTCTTGTCAACATAATTTGTATGAACAAATTACCTCAAATCAACTTTGAGACACTGACAATATTAAATTCCTGAGCCTGAGAGAATGAAGTCTAAACCTAGAGGATGCAGAGAGACAGGAACACTCTTACACTGTTGATGGGACTACAAATTAGTGCAACCTCAATGGAAAAGAATTTGGAGATACCTCAAAAAGCTAAAAATAGAAATATTGTTCTATCCAGCAATGGTAGTATTAGGCATCTACCCAAAAGAGCAAAAGTCATTCTATAATAAAGACATCTGCACCCGAATGTTTATGGCAGCAAAATTCACTATTGCAAGGATATGGAAACAACCTAAGTGCCCATCAATTCATGAGTGGATTATTAAAATTTTGCATATATATACAAAGGAATATCACTCTTATATAGCACCCCTTATATTTTCCTGGATTGAGCTTGAGCTCATTATCCGAAGTGAGGTAACACAAGATTGGAAGAATAGGCTCCACTTGTACTCGCTATCAAATTGGTAGTCACTGATTAATACAACGGTGCTCATATGGTAGTAATATGGTTCAGGGACAGGGGGTTGAGGGGGTAAATTCTCAACTATAGGACATGGTGTGCATTGTGGGGGGAAAATGCATGCCTCTAACCCCAGTTAGGGAGAGGCAATGATATAAAATGTAACCAAAATGTTTGTACCCTCACAATATTTTGAACACACACACACACACACACACACACACACACACACCCACCCACCTTACCAGAAAAAGGACATTTTGTGAATCCTTTTGACAGCTAACCAACTAACCTAGATGAATGACAGTCTGAACTCCCTGGGTACTATTATTTTGAACTTTTTCACAGTGCAAGAAACAAACTATGTACAAATTAAACAGAAATGTGGTTAGGTCAAAAATTTAAAGTCATTCCTAGCATGAACTTCAAGTTAGAATAGAACTTTTCCTATGATGATATAGATGTTAATTCTTTTTTTTACCCTTGGCTAACTCTAAACCGTCTACACAAATAAGACCCAAGCTTTTGCATCAGTGCCTAAGCTGAAAATCTTAACATTTCTCATTCTCTGAATATATGGAAATATATTGACATAAAATAGTAATGTATGTGAAAATTCAATAGCACTGTGATTATTCTAACTGCAAATAGGGTGGGGTTTGCTCTCAACTTGACGTCGGATTTTAGGAGTGGAAATTTTTTGTTCTAAGGTCATAATTACTCACTTAAGGAAGACTTCTTCCATGGTAGTGTTTGAAAAACCAAAGTTGGTGATGCCAAGCTCTTTCTGTTTCTTTTCCAGATCATTAAACAGAGCTTCAAATCTGGAAGGAGAGGAGGACAAGGAAAAGAAAGAACTAGCATTAGTCTAGATAAATTTTTTGGGGGTTTTTAAGTTCATTTTATTTTCCAGTAAATGAACTTTTAAAAAAAAATGAGTGCTTCCTTTTTTATTCAATTTACTATTAATTTTATTTACCATTCTATTCTTTCCTATTGTTTTCTTTAAAAAATGTTTTTGTTGTGGTAAAATGTATCTAACTAAATGTACCATTTAAAATTATTTCAAGTATACAATTCGAGGATTAAGCAATCAACACTACTAACCATTCCTAGAACTTTTTCACCATCCCAAACTGAAACTCTGTGCACATTAAAAATTTTCTGATTTCTCTCTCCTTGTGCAACATCACTTCTATTTTCTGTCTTTGTGAATGTGCGTATTCTATATATGTAGATACAATATTTATCCTTTTGTGTCTAGTTTTTTTTGCGTAATTTTTTTACTCATCCATGTTGTAGCACACATCAGAATTTCATTCCTTTTAAAGGCTGAATGATACTCATTGTATGGATATACCACATGTTGTTTATCCATTCAACCATCAATGGACATCTGGGTTGTTTCCACATTTTCGCTATTGTGAGTAATGCTGCTATCAACATTAGTGTACAGATATATCTGTTCAAGTCCCTGCTTTCTATTCTTTTGAGTATTCACTTAGAAGTGGAATTGCTGGATCGTATAATTCTATGAACTTTTTGAGAAACCTCCATACTGTTTTCCAAAGCAGAAACATATTCTGACCTACAAGACACAAGGGTTCCAATTTCTCCATATCCTCATCAACATTTGCTATTTTTTTTGTTTTTGATTTGCATTTTCCTAATGAGTGGTGGAGAATCTTTTTGTATGCTTACTGGCCATTTGTATATCTTCTTTGAGGATGTATCTACTCAAGTCCTTTGCCCATTTCTGAACTGGGTTTTTGTTTGTTAGATAAATTTTCAATATTGTTTTGTTCCATAAAGATTTCTGGTTATCACTGAGAAAAATGTTTAGTAGATTGTTCTTCGCGATAATGCTTATCATGAAGCAAATAGAAAGGAGGGATTTATCTTAGCAAATACCTCCCCACTATAACTTGATCATAACTATACCAAAGTATAAATTCTTTTGTTCTCATAAAATCAATTTATTTTCTATTAATATATATGTTAGCAACTATAGCTGCTTGATAAGAGTTACTTTATTCACATACAGTTCCTGCACTAAATATAAAACAGCTCTCAAATTACAGGAGGCAATAACAAAAATGGAGAACCAGCTTACAACCTTGTTTAAAAGTATCCCAAGAATGAAAAAATAAGCACCACATGTACTCACCAGCAAATTGGTTTCACTGATCAACACCTAAGTAGACATACAGGAATAACATTTATCTATCGGGTATTGGGCAGACGGGAGGGGGGAGGAGGGGATTAGTATATACATACAGAATGAGTGCGATGCACACCATCTAGGGGATGGACACGCTTGAAGCTCTGACTCCACGGGGGTGGGGTGGGTGAAGAGGAGGAAAGGCAACGCATGTAACCTAAACATTTGTACCCTCATAATGTGCTGAAATAAAAAAAAGTCTCAAGTTTACTTTTGCTAGATACATTCTATGGATTAAAATATGGGTTATGAAGTTATAAGTATTAAGTCTTTTCTCATTGTTTTCTCATATAAATATACACATGTAAAGCAATTAGAGTTGTGTGTGGCACAAAGCAAATGAAGAATTAATTTTAGCTATCAAAGTCTTGGATATAACCAAGTAATTCTTGTCATTTTATTCTTTTCATACTATTATGGACTATTCTATGAATTAAATGGGTTGTGGGCATTTTATTACAACCTTGGGTGTTTTTCTCTCTCAACAGTTACTTTAAAATTATCCTGTTAAAGAAAACTTCACTCTTGCGGCCGGACGCGGTGGCTCACGCCTGTAATCCTAGCACTCTGGGAGGCCAAGGCGGGAGGATTGCTCAAGGTCAGGAGTTTGAGACGAGCTTGAGCGAGACCCTGTCTCTACTAAAAATAGAAAGAAATTAATTGACCAACTAAAAATATATATAGAAAAAATTAGCCGGGCATGGTGGCGCGTGCCTGTAGTCCCAGCTACTCAGGAGGCTGAGGCAGGAGGATAGCTTGAGCCCAGGAGATTGAGGTTGCTGTGAGCAAGGCTGACGCCATGGCACTCACTCTACCCCGGGCAATATAGTGAGACTCTGCCTCAAAAAAAAAAAAAAAAAAAAAGAAAAAAAAAAAGAAAACTTCACTCTTAACAAACATATCTTTCCCAACTTTATGATTTGCATTTTACACTGTGCTAGATCCATTGAACAGGGCCCATAAACGCATCTGGAGTTCTGACATTAATCTGTGTGACTAGTTAATCATGTCTCAGAGCTTTGTCCTCTTCCTCTCTTCCACGTTCCAAATATAAGTAGGAAGACATGATGAAAATATTACTTCATTTCAAATCCTTGCATTTCCCATTTTAGACTTAATGTTAATGATATATTCATTATTCCTGGTCTCTTCTGATAATGTCATTTGTACACAGATGATAACAGATTGGCAGATGCTGTGATTAGTTGTCTATATGTTTCTTTCAGTGACACTCTGCACTTCCAGATTTATAATTATTAAACTCTGCTAAAGTACCCAACGAAGCATGTCTTCTAACTGCTGAATGTGCCTCTGTATCATGAACTTCCAGTTGTAGCTTCTGTCATTTCTCTCACTCCTTAATATCATGTTCTTTTACTTTACTTCATGACTAGGATCATGCTTCACCCCAGCTGTCTGAATACTGTTCCGTGCTCCTCTTCCTCTTCAAAAAGGTTCATATTTACTCTGAATGAATATAACTCCCATGAAGCCATTCTTCTTCTTTATATTCCTCTGTGATACAACACTTATTAGAACCTTGGTGGCCTGGCTCCTTGTATGTTATTTCCTTCATTCTACTCAGGAGCTCTACATGAGATGGAAATGCAGAGCAAGATCACAAATTTTTCCTCTCTTCTTGTGTATGGCAGCCACCTTACATCTATGAGATATCTAGAGAGTAGTAACTTCAGGCAAAAATACAAAATGGTAAAACCACCTTTACAAATTGATAAAGGGGTATAGGCAAGAACTGTGGTAAGGGCCTAACTAAAAATAAGGCACAGGCCTGGCTAAAAATGATCATAATTAGCCACTGGCCCCATTTGCTTCTGTATAATTGCCACTCTGGAGCCACATAGGTGGTGGTCATAAAGATTCTCAACTTTTTCCATAGATAACATCACCTTTTTGAAACCTTGGGGTACTTTCTGAGACATCTTCCAGGTCTCACATTCTAGTGGAATGGCTGACCCACCCAGAACAGTGGCTCACACCAAGGAACAGACTCAATTTATCTTGTGACCTCCACCCATGAATCTAGTCAGCAAAGAAGACAATTTATACAACCCTATGGTTCTGCCCTGAACACAGCCAATTAGCAGGCTCAACTGCCTATACCAAACTCTCTTTAAAAACTCTGTCTCTCAAATTCTCGGAAAGGCGGATTTGAGAATTTTCTCCCATCTCCCTGCTTGGCGCTATGTGGAACAAACTCCTTCTCTGCCATAAACCCAGCTGTCTCAGCATATTAGCTTCCTCTTGGGCAGTGGGCAAACGAACTTGGTTGGGTGGCAACAATAACACACTTTCTAAAGGCCAGTGATGAGTACTCTTAGTTTCATTAATCTTAGCTGGCATGGGAATTCCCAGTAGAATTATCCCCATTATCTGTCCTTTATCACTAATTTGGCTAACTGTTGAATTCACTTTTTTCTCTGTGTCATTGTCACTTCTGCACCAGGAGCTGTCATTCAAACTACATGTTACTTTCATCATTTTCATATTTCCCTGGATCCTACCCACCATGCATAAAATTTGTACACTGTGAACATCTTATCATTAAGTATCCTTTATTAACAATAGGAAGCTATAGCCACCAGGTTGCAAATTTCTTCCCTCAAAGAGAAACAAATAAACAGAAAGAAAAATATCAAATAAACCTTGAATAAACTTACTGAGACAATTCTCTGTTCAGTAATAGAAATCTTCACCTGGGAGCTTCCCAATTCTAGTTGGTAAATGACAACTATAATTGAACATGTGGTTTGTTAGAAAAACACTACTCGCTAAGCTTGCTAAATCTAGAAAACTAAAAATGATTTCTGGTCACCTAAAAATCATCCATTTAGAGCTCTCGAATTCATACCTTTGTATATACTCTTTGGGTAGGATATATGTTAATTCAGTTCCAATATCTTTCTCCAAAGTGGCATCTGGAACATGAGAATGAATTATTGCAGAGATTTCTTCAATGTCACAATGTGGTTCCCTCTCCATGATTATGTGATATCCAGCACCTGAGAGAAACCATATAGATGATCATATAAAGAAGTTTTGTACTTTTTAATTCTCTTGTTAATATCAGTTTGGATCTTCATGACTCATGTTACTTAGGTCTCCAAGGAAGAAGACATGGTATGTGACCAGACATTTGATTATGATGGTAAGGAGGCGCACGCCTAAAGTTTCCAAATGCTGCTTCAAGAACCAAGACACTGAATAAATAAAAACCTTCTCTATAATTTCGATAACTTTCTTTCTTTTTTTTTTTTTTTTTGAGAGAGAGTCTCATTCTGTTGCCTGGGCTAGAGTGCTGTGGCATCAGCCTAGCTCACAGCAACCTCAAACTCCTAGGCTGAAATAATTCTTCTGCCTCAGCCTTCCAAGTAGCTGGGACTACAGGCATGCACCACCATGCCTGGCTAATTTTTTCTATATATTTTTGGTTGGCCAATTAATTTCTTTCTATTTTTAGTAGAGATGGGGTCTCACTCTTGCTCAGGTTGGTCTCGAACTCCTGACCTTGAGCGATCCGCCCGCCTCAGCTTCCCAGAGTGCTAGGTCAATAACTTTCCTAATGAACAATGATTTAGTATTAATATATGGAACCATATACCATATATATCTATATACAGTAGATATATACAGTAGATATATGATGACAAGCCCCCTTGTATCTAGTTACTTATTTTTGAAGCAGATTTTTTTTTTTTTTGAGACAGGAGCTTGCTCTCTCACCCTGGCTACAGTGCAGTGTCATCATCATAGCTCACTGCAACCTCAAACTCCTGGGCTCAAGTGATCCTCCTGCCTTAGCCTCCCAAGTAGCCGGGACTACAGGCATGTGTACCACATCTGGCTAATTTTTCTATTTTTTGGAGAAGTGGGTCTCGCTCTTGCTCAGGCTGGTCTTGAACTCCTGAGCTCAAGCAATCCTCCCACCTTGGCCTCGCAAAGTTCTAGGACTACAGGTGTGAACCTCCACCCAGGCTGGAAATCTTGATATATATTCATTTAGCTATTATTACTGTTTGTCCACTGCGTATTAGGCACTAACCTAGGCTCTGGGGATACAGTGAACAAAGCAGACAAAAATATGTACCCTCATGAGAGCTTACTTTCTAGTCAAAGGAGACAGATAATCAAAAGGAATAAGTTAAAACATACAGTATGTTAGAAAAAATAAAGCAGAGAAGGGAGATAGGAAAGGTTGTTAAATTTTCCAGAGGTCCAAGGAAAGCCTAAATGAGATGATTTTTGATTAAAGACCTTAAAGAAGTCATAGAACTATTATACTTAATTAGAGCTTTGCATGTATAGAGAAATTCTTTTCCAGAACTAGAGGGAAATATCATTGCTTTTAAATATATGTACTCCAAATGGTCGTTGTATTTGCACTTATGTTTCTTATTAATATTTTTAAAAAGCGAAAAACAAGTCTTAGGCATAGGTCTTTTAGGTGGTTTATTTACCTGGCTTATACTAGGAAAGATGTTATTATTCTGCTTTACAAATGAGTTACCTGACATCAGAGAATAAAGTGATCTATCCATTATTTACTAGTTATAGGAACCAAAACTACTTTTGGTTTACTTACAAATTAATGTGTAAATTGTTTTTAATTTCTCTGGAATCATAAAACAATAAGCTTTTCAACTGTCTTGTCCTTGTAGGACTCTGATCATTAGAAAAGGCCTCCTTTTGCAAAGATGCGAGGCAGTTAGTGAGAGCTGAACGTTGATACCAACATGGAATTTTCTATGCCATCAAGGAAGTAAACACAAATCCTAGGCTTTTGATATAAATGTAAGAAATCCAGTTTAAGCAGACTTAAAATTTAGCATCTGTTTGAATGTCCCAAAGTTATACCTTTAAAAATATCTAGTTACATATTCTGGACTATTTTCCCAATAATTCATGAAATTACTATATGCTATTTGAAATTATTATAAATGATTCTTTTAAAAGCATAGCAGTTTAAATCATGTGGCTCCTAACCAGGCATACTCAATTAAGATGGCATAAACCCAACTTTGGATGTAGAGCCCCTAAAAGGCAATTGTACAAACTCAAACTTATAAGGTGATCATAAACAACCAAATGTGTATTTAAATATGACTGTAGATAAGTTTTTGGTATATCTGGGCCCCAGTTTTGTATTCTATAAATTGAAGTTGTTTTGAATTTTACATGAGATACATAAAGTGGACAGTATAGAGGAGATGATCAATTGAGAGTTCAATAAACTCAAATATGGAATAAATTAATGACTGAACCAATCCATCCTAAATTACCTCCACTTAAATTTATATCCTCTAATTTTAAAATCCTATTATTATATTTTAGCCCTCAATAATTCACTGTTTGATGTATCACTTTTATATCCTATCAAAGCTGTATACTTATCCAAGTCAAGGACTGTTTTGTTCCATTTATATGATTTATATGATATGAAAATTCTTTCATTCTGCTCTACATACTTATTGTCAATTCTCACATTTCAGAGTTATCTCATTACACTGGGGATTTGATACTGGTTTAGCAAATGAGAAATTGGGATTCAGAGATATCTGGTTTCTCTACTTCCTTTCCTCACCAATCAATCAATTATTCAGTCAAATAAATCTATCTGGAGGCACAACTGCATCCCAGAAACAAAGAAAACTGTTAGTAGGTACAAAATGGGACAAATAAATATGGTCTTTGTAGGTCAATAAAAATATTTCCTGAGTCTGAAGGTATGTGCTGGAGAACAAGTGTTAAGTATATATATGGAATGTTGAGATTACAAATGGTCTTAAAATCCAATTACAATAGTTAAGACCTAATTAATAGGACAAAGGGGATAACTGAGGTCTTGGGTATATACACAAAATATGAAAAAATCATGTTAGAAGAATATTAGTAAGGTATCAATATCCTAAGAATGGTTAAAGGGAGAGAGACCATATATATGTTTCAGGAAGACTGATGAGCCACAACACTTCAGGGTCCCCTTGACCAGGATGGCAATGCGGTCACCCAAGATATCAGCTTCATCCATGTGGTGGGTGGTCATCAAGATGGTACGATTGTGTTTATACTGCCGAAGGAGGTCCCAGGTGACCCTCCTTGAGACTGGGTCCATGCTACGTGATGGTTCATCAAGTATCATCACCTAAAAGCCAGAAGAAAATTCCATGACCATTGGTAATTGATGCTATGCTACTTGTGGAATTACTTACTATTTGAGGGGAACATATTCAAGCTAAGATACAGAATCCAGGCTAAAATAGAAGCAAAAGTCTAGGGGGAAAACTCCCAAACCATGTTATAATAGCTGGGCCAATAATGCGAATCCCTTTTGATAATCATTGGCAACAATCCTTTTAGATTCATTACCAAATCTTAGGTTTTTGCCAGCTCGTTTTCTAGACAAATGACAGGAACACAAATTTATCCCTCTATCATCCTCCACTCTGTGTGTTCATGCATCTTCTTTCTTGCACTTTCTCTCCCTTTCTTTCTCTCTCTCTTGCTCTCATTCTTTCTTCTTTAATACCTTGGAGCCCCCTAAAAGTGCTATAATGATGGAGAGTTTGCGCTTCATTCCTTCAGTCAGTGACTGTGAAAATGTATCACGTTTTTCTAGCAGGTTAAAAATAGACAGCATATGGTCGATTTCTACAGGATGCATCTTTTGAGGTATTCCTTTTATCTAGAAAGAGAAGTCAGAATTTACATGGTGCATCCAACATTATCCTTGAAAAGTTCTTAGAGCTTTTCTTACATAGCTAAGTAGATATATGAAGTTTCTTACAACTATGTGCTTAGAAACAGTTTACACAAGCTTTTTTCTTACATCACTGAGAAAATAATGTTTTCTTTTCCTTGCCTACCTTTATGCCTAAAGCAGAGTTCCTAAAATTTGTTTTCATAATTTATAAACATGCCTGAAATTCATCAACAGAGGGAGTGAAAAAAAACTGTATTTCTGGCTTCCAGGAAAAATGGAGTAAACATACACACCCCTTTATCTTCCACTGAACTTAATTATTAAACCTGGAGAACTATGAAAAGTATGTATCAGCAGTTGGATCAGGAAGAACACCAGAATTTAATGTATCACTGAATCAGTAGTAAGTTTACCATTTTCCCCCTGTGTATCCCCTAGTCTGAAGTCAAAGCAATCCAAAGTTTGGAAGCAAGCACTATAGTCCAAATATAGTGAGATTTAGGAGAAACCTTCTAGTTTTGGCTTGAGGAGTAGAAAAGGGAACACTTTAAGTTCAGAGAGGGTGGTGGGCAGGGAATTCCATTTTTTTCTCTGTTTTCTTGTGCTTCAGCCTGTGGAAGTCTTGTGGTGGAGATGGCAGCAAGAGTAGGTAAGAATGGGAAGCCTGCAAGGGTCAAAACTCTGAGAGAGACCTTATTTTCAGTTCAGTGGAACTGTGGCCGCAAGAGGACAGGGACAAACCTCATTGCTATTTACCACTCTTTATCTTTCTGCCCTTGGATGTGGCACAGTTATGAAAGTGGGTGATTTCTGGCTGGAGGAATGAGAAAGAAATCTTGGGAAACGAGAAAGTACTAGGTAGATAACAGGAGAAAGAAATAGGAAAGTGATATTATAAAGTTGATTATGAACTCGTGCACTTACTCCATCATTTATATGTACCAATCTAATCCTAATTAACATACCAAACTTTGAAAATTGTGCTACTGAGTAAACATTGGCCCAGATGCAAGACTGATCAATGCATATTACATACATGGGAGAGGCTGAAACAGCACTGCAAAGACTTTGAAAACTGAATTTGTAACCACAGGCCACAGATAGGATATAAAGATGTAGAGTCTCAAGATGTTGAGAACATCCAGGATAAATGAAAAGTTACTTGTCACACAAAGAAGCACAAAAATGTCAACTCACATAGGAAAAGACAACCAACAGACATCAATGACAAGATGACACAGATGTTGGAATTATGTGCCAAGGACTTTAATGTAATTATTACAAAAATGCTTGAGTGAGCATCTACAAATATTAACATAAAAAGTATCAATATATAGAAGATATAAAGAAGAAACAAATGGAAGTTTTAGAACCAAAAACCTCAATAACCAAAATAAAATGCTCATTTCACAAACTCAGTAGTAGAATAGAAATAACAGAGAAAAGGGTAGGTGAACTTAAAGACAGACCAATAGAAATTACCCAATCTGAACAAGAGAGAAAAATAATTGAAGAAAAGTGAACAAAGCCCAAGAGACTTTGCGGGACAATAACAAAAGGTTTAATATTCATGACATTGAGGTTCCAGAGGAGAGAAGAAAGAGTGAATGGCTAAAACAATATTTGAAGAAATAATGAGTGAAAACTTCTCAGGTTTGGAAAACAAAAAGCTGATTGAACCCCATCCATGATGAACCCAAAGTAACTTACTCCCAGACAAATCATGACCAAATTGCTCAAAAGTGAAGACAAACATTTTGAGAGTACCCACAGAAAAATGAAGAATTACCTATTGGCAACAATGATTCAGATGACTGTGGATTTCTCATCAGAAACCACGGCATCCAAAAAGCAGCACAACAGTATTTTTAAAGTGCAGAAGGGAAAAGAACTGTCAACCCAGATTTCTATGTCAAACAAAAATATCCTAGAGGAATGATGGTGAACTAAACACACTTTCAGGTGAAGAAAACTAAAAGAATTCATAGACAACAGTACTGATCTATAAAAATCTGATAAATAGTGTTCTTTGAACATAAAAGAAATGACACAGAAGAAAACTTGGAAGAATATAAATGATAAAAGTACAACAGAAATGATAACATAGACTGTTATTGAGTTCTTTACACAGGTAGATGGTTGTAAGCAATAAATATAACATCATCTGATGGGGTTTTCAATATATGTAGATGTAATATATAAAAACTACCACATAAAGGCTGGATGATAAAGAAGCTATAATGTGATGAAGTTTTTATATTCTAAATGAGGTTGGAAAATAATATTCTAAATGACCATAGAAAGCTATCTGTATTTTATAACCTTCAGAGCAATCACTGAAAATATACACAAGAAATACAGTAAAAATCACAATAGATTAATTAAAATGTATTATTAAAAATCTTCAACAACCATAAAAGAAGGCTAAAAAGGGGAGAGAAAGGGAAAAAATAAAAAAATAGAATGTGGCTTTACATCTAAACGTATCAAACACTTACATTAAATAGAAGCATTCTAAACCCATCAATCAAAAGACAGAGATTGTCAGATTAGATTAAAAAACATAACCTACCTATACACTGTCTATAAGAAATTCACTTAAAATTTAATGATATAGGTAGATTTAGTGTCAAATAAGTGAAGAAGATATACTATGCAAACACAAATCAAGAGAAAGCTAACATGATTTTATTAATACTGGACAAAGTAGACTTCAGAGAAAAGAAAATTACCAGAGACAAAAGGGGACATTACATATTGATAAAAGAATTATTGCACAAAAACGACAAAACAATCCTACATGTACATACACCTAGCTGTAGAACTTAAAATACAGAAAACAAAAATGAACAGAACTAAAATGAGAAACAGACAAATGTATGACTATAGTAGATTTCAATACTACTCACTCACAAACAGAACTACTATACACAAATCAGTAAATATATAGAAGAACTAAACAACAACAGTAAGTTCCTGAGTCTAACTGACATTTATAGAAAATTCCCACCAAATGGCAGAATACACATTCTTCTCAAGTGCATATAGGACACAGAGCATATCCTGGGTCATAAAAAAAGCAACAACCTTAAAAGAATGGGAATCACACAAAGCATTGTCTCTGATCAAAATAGAATTAAACTAAACAGAAAAGAAAAACCAGGAAAACTTTCTTTCGCTTGGACATTAAAGAACATACTTATAAAATGATCTGCAGGGCACAGAAGAAATCTCAAGGAAAATAGAAAATATTTTGACCTGAATAAAAAATGAAAATACAACATATTACATAAAAATTTGTGGGATACAGCTAAAGGAGTGCTTGGGGGGAAAATCACAGCAAAAATGATTACATTAGAAAACCAAAATGCCTCAAATCAATTATTTAAGCTCTGACTTTAAGAAGCTAGAAAAAGAGCAAAAACTCCCTCAAAAGTAGAAGGGAGAATATACTAAATATATAAGTATAAATGACAAAATCCCCAAAATGTAACAGAGACAAATTAAAGAACCCAAAAATTGGTTATTGATTATAAAAATTCATAAATCTCTATCAAGAATGACAAAAAAGAGAAGTACAAATTGCCAACATCAGGAAGAAGAGAAAGGATATTACTACAGATTCCACACATATTAAATGTATAACAAGGGAATACTAGAAATAGCTCTACACAGACATTTATCAACTTAAGCATAATGGAGCAATTACTTAAAAATCACAAAGTACCAGAGCTCACTCAAATAACCTGAGTATTTCTATAACCATTAAATAAATTAATTTTGTGCTTAAAAACATTTTTAAAAACTCTAGGTTCAGATGAGTTTACTAGTGAATTTTACCTAATATTTATTTATTTATTCACTTTTTTTTAATTTCATCATATTATGGAGGTACAAATATTGTTAGGTTACAAATATTGCCCCTGCCCCTCTCCCTCCCCCTGATGTGTCCAATCTCCCGGTGGTGTGGGTCACACACGTTATGGAAGCATACACCCCTTTCCTCCTCAATTTTACCTAATATTTAAATAAGAATGTTTATAATACACAATTGCTTCTACAAAGCAGAAAAGGAACACTTCCCACCTCATTTCATGAGGCCAGTATTACCACAATATCAAAACCAGATAAAGACAATAAAGAAGAGGATACTATAGACTAATATCCCTCACAAATATAAGTACTGGACAAAATATTATCAAACCAAATTCAGTCATGTATAAAAAAACACCAAGACCAACTGGGGTTTATCTCATAAACTCAAGGCTGGTTCAGTATTTGAAAACAATCAATGTAATCTACCAAGTTAATAGTCTAAAGAAGCAAAACTATGTAACAATCAATAGATGCAGGAAGAGCCTTCGAAAAAGTACAACATTTATGCATAATAAAAACTCTCAGCAAATCAGAAACAGAAGGGAACTTCCTCAAGTTGATTAAGGGTATCTACAAGAAAATCTTTATTGTGAAGGACTGAATTCTTCCCCCTAAGCACAGGAACAAGTCAAGGATGCCCGCTCTCAACAATCATATGGAAAATTGTACCATTCCTAGCCAATACAATAAAACAGAAAGAAAGTAAAGGCATACAGACTGGCAAGAAAAATCCTGTCCCTATTCTCAGATGACATGATTGTGTATAAAACCAGATAATCTACAAAACAAAACAAAAAAACAACTCTTATACCTAATGAGTAAGTTTAGCAAGATCAGATGATAATAGATTCACATTCAAATATCAATCATTTTTCTATGTACAAACAATGAATAATTGGAAACCATTTTATGAAAACTCAAAAAAAGAAATATCTATAAATCCAGTACAATAGGTATTGGATCTATTTACCGAAAACTAGAAAATATTGATAAAAGAAATCAGATTTAAATTAATGGAAAGAGATATTATGTGCAAGGATTTGAAGTCTCAACATAGTAATAATGTCAATTCTCTCCAAAGTGAGCTACAGATTTAATGCATTACCAAAGTTACAGCAGAACGTTTTTAGGTATGGAAAAGATAATACAAAAATGTATCTGGGAGGGCAAAGCAGCTATAATAGCTAAAATGCTTTTGAAAAAGAATATAGTTGAAGGAATAGCACTATCCAACATTAAGACTTACTGTAAAGCTACCCTAGTCAGGAAAGGATAGTATTTGCAAAGGGAAAGACACATACATCAACAGAAAAGAGAGTTCAGAAACAGAAATGTGACAAAAATAAATGTGATCTTTGACGAATGTGAAAAAGCAATTCAAAGATGAAAGAAAAGTGTTTTTAAAAAACGGTGTTAGAACAATTTATCCATATGCAAAAAAAAAAAAACCAAACAAACAACAAACAAACAAACAAAACTCTAGACCTAAACTTTATACAAAGACTAACTCAAAATGGGATAATAGATCTAAGGGTTAACACATGAAGCTATAAAAAATTTGAAGAAAATACAGAATAAAATCTTCATGTCCTGAAGATTAGGGTTAGGCATAAAGTTCTTAGAAAAGACATCAAATGCAGGGTCCATAAAGAAAAATATGAGAAACTGGATTTCAATATTTAAAACTTTTGCTCTGCAAAAGACACTGTCAAGAAAATGAAAAGACAAGCTATATACTGGGAAAAATATTTGCAAAGCACATTTCCAACAAAGAACATACATTCAGAATGTAAGAACTCTCATTTCTCAACAAGAAAACAAAAAACCCAAATAAAAAATGGACAAAGGACCTGAATAAACATTACATCAAAGAGGTTGTAAGAATGGCAAATAAGCACATGAAAAATGTTCAACATTATTAGCCACTCATGAAATACAAATTAAAACTCCATTTAGATAACACTAGAAACCTATTATTATTATTTTTAAAAATATTGGTCAGGCACGGTGGCTCACACCTGTAATCCTAGCACTCTGGGAGGCCGAGACGGGCAGATCGCTCAAGGTCAGGAGTTTGAAACCAGCCTGAGCAAGTGCGAGACCCTGTCTCTACCAAAAAACAGAAACAAATTAATCGGCCAACTAAAAATATATAGAAAAAAAATTTAGCCGGGCATGGTGGTACATGCCTGTAGTCCCAGCTAGTTGGGAGGCTGAGGCAGAAGGGCTGCCTGAGCCCAGAAGTTTGAGGTTGCTGTGAGCTAGGCTGATGCCATGGCACTCTAGCCTGGGCAACAGAGTGAGACTCTGTCTCAAAAAAAAAAAAAAAAAAAAGAAAAATATTGACAAAACCAAATGTTGGCAAGGATGTGAAGCAACTAAAATTCTCATACATTGCTGGTAGGTTGCAAAATGGTATAGTTACTCTGGAAAACAGTTTGGCAGTTTCTTATAAAATTAAATAAATGCTTATCATATGCCAGTAATTCTGAGAGAAATAAAAACTTATGTTTGACATAAAAAACTGTACAAGAGCCCTTCTACGCGATCACGCTGAGCCAGCGCCCGGGCCTGGAATCGAGCCGCAGCCTCCTTAGCCGTGTCCTCCGCCTTGTGACCATGGACCCCTGCAAAGTGAGTGAGCTTTGGGCTTTCGTGAAAATGTGTAAGCAGGATCCGAGCATTCTGCACGCCGAGGAAATGCGCTTCCTGAGGGAGTGGGTGGAGAGCATGGGGGGTAAAGTACCACCTGCTACTCAGAAAGCTAAATCAGAAGAAAATATTAAGGAAGAAAAGACAGATAGTGAGAAGGCGGAGGAAAACATACAGACAGAGGAACCATCAAGTGAGGAAAGTGATTTAGAAATTGATAATGAAGGTGTGATTGAACCAGACACTGAAGCCCCGCAAAAAATGGGAGATGAAAATGTAGAGATAACCGAGGAGATGATGGATCAGGCAAATGATAAGAAAGTTGCAGCCATTGAAGCCCTAAATGATGGTGAACTACAGAAAGCCATTGACTTGTTCACAGATGCCATCAAGCTGAATCCTCGGTTGGCCATTTTGTATGCCAAGAGAGCCAGTGTCTTCATCAAATTACAGAAGCCAAATGCTGCCATCCGAGATTGTGATAGAGCCATTGAAATAAATCCTGATTCAGCTCAGCCTTACAAGTGGAGAGGGAAAGCACACGGACTTTGGGCCATTGGGAAGAAGCAGCCCATGATCTTGCCCTTGCCTGTAAACTGGATTATGATAAAGATGTTAGTGCAGTGCTGAAAGAAGTTCAACCTAGGGCCCAGAAAATTGCAGAACATCGGCGAAAGTATTAGCGAAAATGTGAAGAATGAGAGATCAAAGAAAGAATAGAAAGGGTTAAGAAGGCTCAAGAAGAGCATGAAAGAGCCCAGAGAGAGGAAGAAGCCAGATGACAATCAGGAGCTCAGTACAGCTCTTTTCCAGGTGGCTTTCCTGGGGGAATGCCTGGTAGTTTTCCTGGAGGAATGCCTAGAATGGAAGGAGGCATGCCTGGAATGGCAGGAATGCCTGGATTCAATGAAATTCTTAGTGATCCAGAGGTTCTTGCAGCCATGCAGGATCCAGAAGTTATGGTGGCCTTCCAGGATGTGGCCTAGAACCCGGCAAATATGTCAAAATACCAGAGCAACCCAAAGGTTATGAATCTCATCGGTAAATTGTCAGCCAAATTTGGAGGTCAAGCGTGATGCCCTTCCAACAAAGCCCATGCTGAAGGAAAAGGAACCTATATCACCTAATGGATGTCACAATAGTACAAACCAGTGTACCTCTGACCTTCTCATCAAGAGAGCTGGGGTGCTTTGAAGATAATCCCTGCCCCCTGCCCCAGATGCAGCTGAAGCATTTTGCAGTAGTTTGCCATTAGGGTATTCATTCAGATAATGTTTTCCAACTAGAAATTACAATCTTTAGACACTTTTTAAACCTTAAAAATATTTAAAAGTAATTAAAACGGTATGTTAATTTCTACATTTTTCGTACTAATCATTTTGGATTTTTTTCCTTTGAATTATTGGGCAAGGAAGATACTTATATGGGAGGTTATTGCTCTAGTTTGAGTAAAATAAAAGTTTATTGGTGGGGGCAAATATAATTCATTTAAATAGATAAAGTTGAGGCCGGGCGCGATGGCTCAAGCCTGTAATCCTAGCTCTCTGGGAGGCCAAGGTGGGCGGATCGTTTGAACTCAGCAGTTCGAGACCAGCCTGAGCAAGAGCGAGACCCCATCTCTACTATAAACAGAAAGAAATTAATTGGCCAACTAAAAATATATATAGAAAAAATTAGCCGGGCATGGTGGCGCATGCCTGTAGTCCCAGCTACTTAGGAGGCTGAGGCAGCAGGATTGCTTGAGCCCAGGAGTTTGAGGTTGCTGTGACCTAGGCTGACGCCAGGGCACTCACTCTAGCCTGGGCAATAAAGTGAAACTCTGTCTCAAAAAAATTAAATAAATAAATAAATAAATAAATAAATGAAGTTTGAGTTGGATATATGGTTACCGAGGCATTTTAATTTGTCTTTTTAAATGCTTTTTTTTAAAAAAAAGATTTATTTCGATAAAACTACTGGGACCACCAGTATTTCAGTAGGACCTGGGTAGGGACTGGAAGTACTTGGCAGGGCAGCAGCAGTCTTGCTGTGTTTTATATAACATGCACCCTTGTGCAGGTTGAATCTTACACTGTGGTGAAGGGATGATGTTTGTTTGGTTTTTTTTTGTGATGCTGCAGTAGAGTTGGATTACTTAGCTCTGTTCTTGTCCAATATATCAAATAAATGTTTCATATTATTTCCACAGAGCAGAAATAAGGAAGTAATTTTCTTTTTATATTTCTATGTTTAAAATTACCTTTCCTGTTAAAAAATGCCCAACTCTATGTCCGCTTTCTGCTTGTTACCTTTTTTTCTCCTTAATCTTCTTGGGTTAAAGATAGTTTTTTTTCACTAGCATCCTCACTGCTATTATCATTCATAATTATACAAGCATATATAATGCTGGGTTTAATTTAATATGCAATACATATGGTGACTGTAGGGTAATACCCATAACAACTGTAGTTTCTTACTTGACCTTGAGATTACTTATTTAAGTCATAGACTTTCACTCTGGCAAAATCTTGTCATATCAAAAGACATTAGAGGGTGAGATTCCCTTTGGTGTTTGGAAATACCGTCTACTTGGAAATACCTATTGCAGTTAGAGTTTTATCTCGTAGTATTTGTCTTTGTATTTTGAAGAGAATAAGATTTGAAAACTGATATACATAGAGGAGAACCTGAGTTTTTGCTCTAGCATGAATTATAAAATAGATGAGATATCCACAGTTATGCATTGTGGAGTTGCAACTGTGAAGATTCATTGTCTTCCTTTTGGATCTTTTTTAAATAGTGGAGCCGTAACCCCACCTCTGCTTTCTTTCCCTCTCACCACTGCAAGGATAAAGAAAATGATAAATTTTCTGACATGCAACCAATTCTTATCTTAAATAAGACTGAGTATATAGGCTTTGTTCCTGATATTGTTGTTTCTACCTAGTTTTCCATTTAAAGTGCTAGTGTTCAAAACCAATTTCAAGGAATGAGATCTGTATTTTGCTTATGTGAGGAATCAGTGGTAGGAGCAATGAAGTAAATTCTATGAGTACATTTCTAAAATAGCATATTTCTGAAATCATAAATAAGTTTATTCAGTTTCTAACCGTTTGCTGTACACAAGCAGACAGAATTCATCTGTTATATAAATGAGAAAAAGCTGTATGCTTTAAATCCTTTAACACCATATAAACTTGAAAAAAAAAACTGTACAAGAAGTTCAGAGCAGGTTTATTCATAATCACCAAAAACTAGAAACAACTCAGATGTCCTTAAATTGGTGTGCCATGGTACATCCAAACATGAACTACTACTGGGCAAGTAAAGGGAACAAGCTATCCATACACACAATAGCATTAATGAATTTCAAAGGCATTTGCTCAGTGAAAGAAACCAGTATCAAAATGTTACATATAATAGTATATTATTCCATTATATGACATTTTGAAATAGACAAAACTTATAGAAATGAATGACACACCAGTGGTTATCAGGGTAGGGAGAAAAGGGATAATGACAAAGGAATAGCATTAGGGAGCATTTTGGGATAATGAAACTGCTCTGTATCCTGATTGTGGTGCTGGTTAACTGCATCAAAATTCATAGATATGTATATCAAAAGAAAAAAAGTCAAATTTACTGTATAATTTTATAAAAAATATGTCCGACTCACCACAGAGTAGAAATAAAGGTGTTCTGATACCGTGAAGTCAGGAAATAACAAGTCACGCTGTGGGCAGAAGCTCAAGGATTTTCGAATGTTAATTATGTCATTTGAAATATAATATCCATTAATACAGGCCTCTCCTCTGGTAGGAGGATACTGACCTAGAATAAGCAGAAGACATGACAGAAGCTAAGCTTTGGTGAGAGACCATGGAGACATACTGCAAATTAGCACCTTTAATTCATAGTCAGTTTGTGGATTGCTCAAAAGAATTAGCACTATTTCCTGTACAGAAAAATATCAACGGTTCCATCAGGGTGATGTAATTAGCTACCTTTAAATTTTCTCTTTTTTCCTTTTCTTTTCTTTTTCACTTATATATACTTTGTGCAATGGGTGTAGAGTATATTGGTAATAACAACATTTAAATAATTTACTATATACCATTATATAGCACTGCAATCAGACAGATACAATATTTGTGAATCACATCAGGTACTGTGTAGATGTTACAAAAAATATAGAAATTTAAATATTAATAGTATATAATATTTATTACTAACAGCAACCAGTCCAGATTTTATGGGGAAATAGTTGGTAATATGTGAAAAAGCAACTATAAAACCACTTAAACCCAATGACTCATTTATCCTACTTAAAAATACATATTCTTAAAAATATTTTTGAAAAGCATATTTAAAAATATTCACCAAAGTAGAAAACTATATTTAATCAAAGATGCCCATAAGACTATTTAGTTTGATAAAAGAAAAATGATTAACAAAAAGAAAATGACTAAGTTAAATACAACACATTAATATAAAAGACTACTATAACTAATACAAGATAGAAAATGGCCAATGAGAGATATCATTTACCAGACTGTCCTGGAGGGAAGGAAGGGTTTCAGATAATGGAGGGTGAGGAAGGATACAGCTCAGGTGTAGGTCAGAGGAAGAAGTACCAGAGCCTGCCAGGGACCTATGGAGGAAAACTGTGAAGCAGAGAAGGAAGAGGAAAGAGGAAAAAAGATATCAGTGAGGATTAAACCCAGAGAGGCATGGAGGCCAGTGAAAGGCTAAGGAGGGGGGGAAGAATCCCTTTCCTTTTCCCACAATCATCTAATGATCAGGTGGGCTACCAAGTTACGTAGAAGCTTTTCCACCCCCACAAGCCCAAGCACTGTGGCAACCACGGAAGTGTAGGGAGGACTTGTATGATCCCAGAGCTTGGACATTCCGTGCAGGGCCCCCCTCCAAGGAGAGTGACCTGAGAGGCTAGATAGCCAATTTTCTTCTATTCAGACTCTTATCCTACTCCGGCCCTCCCCCACCCACTGCAACTGTGAGAAGTCTGAGCAGAGAATTTGGCTAGCAGCTGCCTCTCTCCAGCTGGTGGATCTTCCAGTCTGAGGTTTCCACAGAGTGAGGCCCAAGCCTTTCCCCTTGAGGACCTGTAGTGGACCTGGGGTGCGGGATCTGGGAGCTCCCTGCCTGCCAACATTTCCCAGAGATGCGCACTGGTGGGTCAGACAACCAGGCCGGACCTGTGCCTCTAGAACTCGAGTGGGTTGCTAGGGGAAAAGGGGGAGATTTGGCAGTTGGACTTGGGACCCTAGGGAGCCCCTGTGGGCATAACTGACAGGAGAACACAGTGGGGGGTCCAAGATTCAGTGACCTGGGGGAGTGCCCATCCCCCCACAGGAAAGCCACACCATCAGACTAGGGTGAGTACACTGGTGGGGAAGATCCCGCCCTGTGGCACCACAGTAACCAAGTACAGTGAGTTCAAGCACCAATTTGCAACCAGACACCGGAGAGCAGGGGTTATGCAAGAGAGGCAGAGCTCTCTCTTGACAGCCAGTCCCGGAATCATGACCCCTTACTCACGAGCAGTCAAATGGTTTGGAGAGCCTGCCTCTACCTTCTTCCCAGCAGCTCCACTGGCAGTGGGGGGTGTGGGGTATGTGTGGTAGTGGGGGTAGGGGTGGAAAATGACCTTTGAGCTCTAAGCAAAGCCCTTCAGGCTGGCATAACATAACTGAGCCCAGCCTGGCTCCTCCATCCACCCCTGCTGTGGTGGAGAACAAGCAATCCCCTGGGAGCTACAGGATCTCCTCCTAAAGCCTGGGCATTCAAGTGCTCCTCTAGAGGGACCAGAGCTTATCTCAGGCACAAATGAACATCTCTATGGTTGGCTTTTTCCAGCAACAGCCACTGAAAGGAAGAACAACTCCACAGCTCATTACAGTATCTAACAACTCAAACAAACATGGTTTAGCTGACTCTTACAAGTATTACCCACAATCTCGGGGATTAATCTGGGCATCCCAATACAATTCACACTTATGGGAAGAGGTAAAGACAGCAGGATAGAAACAACCCGAAGGGACACTGCTTTTTCAGAGAGAATCAGAAGTTATAGGCACCTTGACCTGTGAGGGGTCTCCCTCTTCCACTGCAGACCTCTGGGATGATTGGAGAGCTGCTTAGAGTCTGTGTAGAGACATTTCACTGGAGAGCAGGTGCAGCAGAGAGCTGGTGCCTGCCAATCCCAGGTTTCTGCAACTGATGTCATCTTGAGCACTCTGGCGCATGAAGCCTGGCATGATCAGGGCCAAAGTGTATAGCAGTAGCCTTTGCATCACCCCCACTGGGCCAGAGTGGGAACAGATGTGCCCCCATGTTATACTCTGTGACTGGGAGCAGAGCATACCTCCTCCCTGCTGTGGGAGCTGAACAGCAGCTCTGGCCTATCTACATGGACCTCTGCACTGCTGAGACAAACCCCTGCCTGCATGACTGGGAATCAGCAGCTCCCATGCTGGTGGAACAGCCCACCATATGGGAAGCTCTGCCCCTGAAGTCCCTAGAACCACCTCTGAAGCTTTCACTGTGCCCAAGTCTGAGGCTCTGCACCTGTAGCTACAGGGACCCCACCAAACCTATGACTCCACCCCCAAAACTCCAGAGTTGTGTCTGGACCCCAAGACTCCGCAACTGAGTCCCGTCCACTACCACTGGGCCAGCAGAACCTCCTGGAGGTCCAAGATTTCACTCAGGCCCCCCAGCCTCAAGCAGCCAACAGGCACCCTGCAATCCTATTAATCCAGAGCTGTAAGAAGAGGAGCCAGATGAGAAGGAACCAGAAAAAGAACCCTGGCAACATGAAAAAACAAATAGTTCAATACCCCCAAGGGAACACAATGGAGCTATAGCAGTGGATTCCACCCACAAGGAAATTTTTGAAATGACAGAAATGAAATGCAGAATAGGGATGGCAAATAAAATGACTGGAACTGAAGAAAAAAACCTGAAAGCCAACAAAAAGATGCCACAAAATATTTCAGGAAATTAATGAAAAAAAATGAAAAAGTCACTAGAGTGCTACACAACATAAGAAAGGATATTATAGAACTTAAAGAAATGAAAGTCATTTAGGGACTTTCAAAACACAGCAGAATGCTTTAACAACAGGCTAACCCAAGGAGAAGAAAGAATCTTGGAGCTTGAAGACAGGCTCTTGAGATAACCCAGTCATTCAAAGAGGTAGAGAAGAATATAAAAAAGTCCATGTAATCACTGAGAGAGATACGGGACTATGTGAAATGAACTACCATTTGAATTATAAGTATCCCTGAGGAAGAAGAAGAAAGAGCTAAAAGCATGGAAAAACTATTTGAGAAAACTACTGAGGTAAACTTCCCTGGTATACCCAGAAATTTAGACATACAGATAAAGATAGACATCAAACACCAGGAAGATTCATAGCACAAGTTATCTCCAAGACACATAGTAATCAACCTGGCCAAAGTGAAAATGAAGGAGAAACTTCTACAAGCAGCAAGATGAAAGCATCAAATAACCTACATGGAAAACCCATCAGACTAAATGCAGACTTCTCAATGGCAACCTTAGAAGCCCGAAGGGATTCTCCATCTTCAATGGGGCTCCATCTTCAATGAACTTAAACAAAAAAAACTGCCAGCCTAGAATTCTGTATCTTACAAAAGTAAGTTTCACAATTGATGGAGAAATTAAGTCTTTTTCAGACAAACACTGAGGGAATTTTCCATGACCAGAACTGCCCTGCATGAAATACTCAGAATAGCACTATACACAAATCAGCAAAACAAGTACCCACTGGTGTAAAATCACCTAAAAAACCCCCTCAAACTTCATAATTCAAAACACTAGAACAAGATGGTAAAACAAAGTAATAAGAGATAATCCAACAGGATGAATACACCAACATCCCACTTATCAATGCTATCAGTTAAGGTTAACAAACTAAATGCTTCTCTCAAAAGACATAGGCTGGCTGAATGGATGAAAAAGCACAATCCAAGTACCTGCTATCTTCAGGAAACACATGTAAACCACAAGGACACATACAGACTGAACGTGAAAGGATGGAAAAAATATTCCATGCAAATGGAAATCAAAAGAGAGCAAATGTAGCCATTCCCATATCAGATAAAATTGATTTTAAGCCAACAAATGTAAAGAAAGACAAAGATGGTCATCATATAATGGCAAAGGGACCAATTCAACAAGAAGACAAAAAAATTCTAAATATATATGAGCCCAACACAGGAGCTTCTAGATATATAATGCAAATTTTACTACAGCTAAGCAAAGAAATAAATAGCACCATTGTAATTGCCAGAGACCTCAACAATCCAGTCTCAGAGCTAGATAAATCATCAAAGCAGAAAATAATGAACTAAAACCAAACTCTAAATCAAATGGACCTAATAGACATGCACAGAACATTCTACCCCAAAACTATAGATACACATTCTTTTCAGCAGCTCATAGGACATTCGCCAAGACTGATATTTCAGGTCACAAAACAGGTCTCAACAAATCAAAAAAAAAATCAAAATCATACCATGTACTTTTCTCAGACCACAATGGAATAAAACTAGAAATCAATCACAACAGAAAGACTCAAATGTATACAAAGTCATGGAAATTAAACAACCTGCTGCTAGATGACTAATGGGTTAAGAATGAAACATGGAAATTAAAACATGGAAATTAAAAAAATTGTTTTTAAACCGAATGACAGAGTGGACACAAGCTGTCAAAATCTACAGAACAAAGCAAAAACACTCCTCAGGGGAATATTCATAGCCTTAAATGTGCATATCAAAAAGACAGAAAGATTACAAATTAACAACCCAATGTCATACCCCAATGAACTAGAAAAGAAAGAATAAACCAAACCCAAAGCCAACAGAAGAAAAGAAATAATGAAGGTCAGAGCAGAGGTAAATGAATTGGAGAACAACAACAAAAATACAAAATATTGATGAAACAAAAAGTTGGTTCTTTGAAAAAATAAATAAAATCAACAGACCTCTTGCTAGATTAACGAAGAACAGAAGAGAAAGGACCCAAATAAGCTCAATCAGAAACAAAAAAGGTGCCATTACAACTGATACCACAGAAATACAAAACATCATCCATAAATACTACATAAATTCCTACGCACAGAAAGTGGAGAATGTAGAGGGAATGGTTAAGTTCCTGGAAACACAAAACCTCCCAAGATCCAATCAGGAGAAAACAGAACTCCTTAACAGACCAATAATGATCAATGAGATCCAAACAGTAATAAAAAACCTTCCAATTAAAATAAAAAAGCCCTGGACCAGATGGATTCACAGCTGAATTCTATCAGACCTACAAAGAAGACCTGCAACACATAGTACAGAAATTATTCCATAATACTGAGAAGGTGGGAATCCTTCCCAACTCATTCTATGAAGCCAGTATCACCTTAATACCAGAACCAGGAAAGGGCATAGCAACAACAACAACAACAACAACAAAAACTACAGACCAATATCCCTCATGAATATAGATGCAAAAACCTTCAATAAAATACTAGCAAACTGAATTCAACAGCACATTAAAAAAAAAAAAATCCACCATGACCAAGTGGGCTTAATTCCAGGGATGCAAGGATGGCTGAAGATACATAAATCAATAAATGTGATTTACCACATAAACAAAAGCAAAAACAAAGACCATATAATCTTCCAAATAGATGCAGAAAAAGCATTCAACAAAATCCAGCACCCTTTCATGATAAAAACCTTCAACAAACTAGCACATAAAGAACAGATTTCAGAATTATAAAAACCATATATGACAAAACTACAGCTAAAATCACATTGAATTGGGAAAAGTTGAAAGCATTCCCCCTGAGAACTGGAACAAAACAAGGATGCCCATTGTCACCAATTTTATTCAATATAGTGCTGGAAGTCCTATCCAGAGCAATCAGGCAAGAGAAAGAAAGAATTGGTATTCAGATTGGGAAAGAGGAGGTCAAACTATCAGTCTTCGATGATGATATGATCTTTTAAGTATAAAATCCCAAAGATTCCACAAAAAGTCTTCAGGAATTGATAAATTCAGCAAAGTATCAGGATATAAAATCAATGTACATAAATCAGCAGCTTTTCTACAGTCAAGCTGAGAATCAAATCAAATACTCAATACTATTCACAATAGCTACAAAGAAAATAAAATATCTAGGAATATGCTCAACCAAGGAGGTAAAAGATCTCTACAAGGAGAACTATGAAACTCTTTGGAAAGAAATAGCAGAGGATACAAACAAATGGAAAAACATATCATGCTCATAGATAGGTATAATCAACATTGTTAAAATGTTCCAAACACCCAAAGTGATTTAAAATTCAATGCCATCCCCATCAAATTACCAACATCATACTGCACAGATCTAGAAAAAATAATTCTATGCTCCTTCTTGAACCAGAAAAGAGCCAAAAGGCCAAAGCAATTATAAACAAAAAGAACAAATCTGGAGACATCATATTCCCAGACTTCAAACTATAGTACAAGGCTATAGTAACCAAAACAGAGATAAAGACCAGTGGAACAGAACAGAGAACCCAGATATAAAACCATCTACCTACAACCAACTGATCTTTGACAAAGCAGACAACAATGTTCACTGGGGAAAAGAAGATGTATTCAATAAATGGTGCTGGCAAAATTGGATAGCCACATGTAGAAGAATGAAACAGGATCCATATCTCTCACCACACACAAAAATTAATTCAATGTTGATAAAAGACTTAGATCTAAGGCATGAAACCATAAAAATTCTAGAAGAAAATGTAGTAAAAACTCTTCTAGATATCAGCCTATGCAAAGAATTTATGACTAAGACCCCAATGGCAATGATGGCAATAACAAAAATTAATAAATGGGATTTGATTAAACTAAAAAGCTTCTCCATAGGTAAAGAAATAGTCAACAGAGCTAATAGCCTACAAAATGGGAGAAAATATTTGGAAGCTATAATCTGATAAAGGGCTAATAGCCAGAATTTACAAAGAACTCAAGCAAATCAGCAAGAAAAAAACCAAACAACCCCATTAAAAAGCGGGCAAAAGACATGAACAGAAGCTTCTCAAAAGAAGAAATACAAATGGTCAATAAATATATGAAAAAATGCTCAACATCAGTAATCATCAGGGAAATTCAAATTAAAACCACAATGAGATATCCCCTTACCCCAGTTAGAATGGCTTTTATCAAAAAGTCCATAACAACAGATGCTATTGTGGATGCAGAGAGAAATGAATACTTATACACTGTTGGTCGAACAGCAAATCAGTACAATCTCTATGGAAAACAGTATGGAGATTCCTCAAAGAACTAAAAGTGAACTACCATTTGATCCAGGGATCCTACTACGCGTATCTACCCGAATGAAAGGTATACATTTCATCAAAAAGACACTAGCACCTGAATGTTTATTGCTACACAATTCCCAACTGCAAAGGTGTAGAATCAACCCAAGTGCCCATCAGTTCACGAGTGGATTAAATTTAAAAATGTGGTATACACTAACAGATTCAGTGCTTGCTGTCTGGGGGATGGACATGCTTATAGCTCTGACTTGGGTGGTGCAAAGATAATTTATGCAACCAAAGCATTCTGAAATAAAAAAATATATATAAAAAAACAAACCTTAAAAAATGTGGCATGTACATACATATCATGGTGAATGTAGGAAAAACCCTTCCATGGCTTTCTATTGGTCTCAGAATAAATTATAATGTTTATAGCAAGGTTTCACCAAATCCTTTTATTATTTCACTTTTTCATTATTCATCCAGCTTTATCCTTTGACATTATGTATATTTCTTCTCTGATGTAGTTATATAGGTGTTCCTTGATTTCAACTGTCTTAGTCTTTGCTTATCTCTGTAATATTCTTCTTTCCTTCCTTTCATAGGCCTTAATTCCTCCTAATCGCCTCATATTTGATATCCATTCCCTCTTCCTCACCCCCAAGATATGATTAGGTATAATTTTACTGGGTGAATAGCACTCTCTATATAACATCTCTCTTCTTATGCTGTATTGTAAGTTCTACATTTCTTGTCAGTATCCCCACTAGAGTATAAAATTGAGAGTAATGACTTTATATAATCACCACTGTATTGTCAATTCTTATAAAAATATCTAGAATATAAATATTTTGATTGAATAAACGAATGCATTTTTTAAATCATCTAGAACAAGCGTCCTCAAACTATGGCCTGTGGGCCACATGTCGCCCACCGAGGACATTTATCTGGCCTGCCAGGTGTTTTTGCTGACACTGCCTGTCCTGCTTAGCAGCCCACTCGTCCTGGTCCCACAGTGCGTACTCTCCAACGGTCTAAGGGACAGAGGACGGGCCCCCTTTTTAAAAAGTTTGAGGACCCCTGATCTAGAACATCTTGTGGTAAATACCTGAAACTATAATAATAATTACAATTTTAGTTACCACTGAAATGACAACATATTCACCACCAAAACTCACTGATTGGTTTCCAGTAATTGAAGGAACCTGATATTTGCTCTATTTAAAGCTGAAAACATACCTGTGAGAATATTCAAAGTTGTGGTCTTTCCTGCCCCATCATGTCCCAGAAGAATAGTGATCTGCCCCTCATATATATTCAAAGACAAGTTGTTTACTAATGTTTTTTGTCTGAATTCCTGTGGGATATAAGAAAGAATACTTTTATGTCACTATCCCTTATGAAAGGCAAATAGTCATACTATTTGAAGAAACAACACTATATCATCAAATTCATGTTTGTCAATAATGGATGATGTGAACTAGGAACATATTTTTAGGTACTTAAGTTTGTATATTAGTTAAAATAAATGTGAAGGCGCAGTCATTTAGCATATTTATCTACTTTTGATGAAGAAAACAGAGACCTCTCTATATTCTATGTATGAAGGGTTTAATATAATAATTATTGTCTTACTCAACATTAGCAAGAGATGGGGGTTAATAACCATGGCTAGAGCACCTGGGGAGAGCTAGGAACACAGAAAGGAGTAGGGGCTCTAAGCAACTGACATCGTCAATATTTGTGGTAACCCTGTGGTCCCTGCCAGTAGCTCCACCTTACTGTGGAGCCCAGGCAGTGGCTCCCATTAGGCTACTGAAACAAGTTAATGCTCCCACCCAACTTTAGATTTCCTCTAGCTGATCCTACCAGCTAGATAAACACAGAATATCAAAATACTATAATGGTGGCACACAAATCAATTTTATTCCTAGCATAAAAGTTAAAAGACTAATGTATTAAGAATAACTAAAACCACAGAAATTGTTAATGGATATGCAATATAAAAAGATAAACTCTGACATCAAACATAAAGTGTGTGTATAGGGGGGTAGAAGTGTAGAGCCTTTGTATATTATTGAAGTTATTTGTATATGATTGAAGTTATTTGTATCAGCTTAAATTATATTGCTATCAGAGGTTCAATACAAGCCTCACAGTAATCAGAAAGAAAAAACATATAGCATATTCAAAAAAGACAAAGAAAAAAAAAGAATCAAAGCATATCACTTACAAAAGCATCACTAAACCACAAAGACAGACAGCAAGAGAAGAAAATTAGAATATTAGAACCATAAAACAGAAAGAAAACGATTAACAGGATGGTAATAATAAGTTCTTGCCAGTAATTACTTTAAATGTAGTAATAAATGAATTAAACTCATCAATCAAAAGGCTAGAATGGCTGTTTAGATGTATAAAACACCACCCAACCACATATTATCTATAAGGCACTTAACTTTGGATTTAAGGACACACATAGGCTGAAAGTAAAGGAACGGAAAAATATTCCATGGAAATGGTAACCAAAAGAGAGCAGTGGTGGATACACTTAAATCAGACAAAATAGGCTTTAAATTAAAACTGTCACAAGACACAAGGAAGGACATTTAAAAATAATAAAATGCTCGAACTACCCCCAAACATGTAACAATTATAAATATATATTCACCCACCATAAAAGTACCTATATATAAAGCTAACATCGACAGATCTGAAGAAAGAAATAGATAGCAATACAATAATAGTAGGAGACAATTAGTACCCCATTTTCAATAATTGATAGATCATCATGACGGAAAATCAATAAAGAAACAACAGACTTGTTGGGTGGATGGGGGGAGGAGATGGGTATATACATACATAATGAGTCCAATGAACACTGTCTAGGGGATGGACACGCTTGAAGCTCTCACTCGGAGGTGGGGGCAAGGGCAATATACATAACCTAAACATTTATACCCCCATAATATGCTGAAATAAAAAAAAAAGAACCAACAGACTTGAATAACATCATAGATCAAATGGACTTATTCTTCTCAAGTGCACATGGAACATTCTCTAGGGTAGATCACATGTTATGACACAAAACAAATATTAACATATTTAAGAAGATGGAAATAATTACAAGTATCTTTTCATACCCACATGGAATAAAACTAGAATTCAATAACAAAAGAAATTGGGAAAACTCATAAATGCATGGGAATTAAACAACGACTGTTGAACAATCTTTGGTCAAAAAAGACACCAAAAGGGAAATTATAAATTTCTCAAGACAAATTAAATAAAAACAACAAACCAAAACCTATGGGATATATTTAACATCAGAGGCAGTATTAAGATGATGTTTCTAGCAAGAAATACCCACATTAAAAAGGAAGAAAGATTCCAAATACACAATCTAACTACACACTCAAGGAACTAAAAAGGAAAAGCAAATTGAGCCCAAAGTTAGCAGAATGAAGGAAATGAAGATGTGAGCATAAATAAACAAAAAAATGAGAAAACAATAGAAAAAATAAATAAGATCTGATGTTTGTAAAAATAAACAAAATTTCCTAACCCTTAGCTAGAGTAACCAAGAAAAAAAAGAGATTCAAATAAATAAAGTCAGGAATGAAAGAGGAAACATATCAACTGATGCCACAGAAATAAAAAAGATCACAGAAAACTATTATAAATGATTATATGACAAAACTTGAACATTAGAATAAATGGATAAATTCCTAGAAATATGCAAGCTATCAAGACTGAATCAAAAAGAAACAGAAAGCCTAAAGAGACTAACAAGTAAGGAGATTAACTCATAATTAAAAATCTCCCAACAAAAAAAAGTCCAGGACTAGATGGCCTTCAGCTGAATTCTACCAAAAATTTAAAGAAAGATTAATACCAATCCTTCCCAAAGGCTTTTGAAAAACAGAAGAGGAGGAAACACTTCCAACTCATTTTATGAGGGCAACATCATCCTGCCACCAAAGACAAAGACACCACCAGTAGAGAAAGCTACTGGTCAATATCCTTGATAAAAATGGACTAAAAAATCCTGAGCAAAATAATAACAAAATAACATTCAATAGCACATTAAAAGATTCATACACTATGACCAAGTGGAATTTACTCCTGGGATGCAGAGATAGTTATATTGAATGTTGATGCAAAACAATAAATGTGATACATATTAACAGAATGAAGGACAAAAAGCACATGAGCATACCAATAGATGCAGAAAAAGCATTTGACATACATAATTCAACACCCTCTCATGATAGCAACTGTTAACAACAAATTAGTTATAGAAGGAACACAATAAAGGCCATTTATGAAAAGCCTAGACTATCACAGGTTTTTGATAAATATTTCATAAATATCATGAAATAGTATAAATATTCATAAATATCATGAACAGCTAATATCATACTCAGTGCTGAAAGCTTTTCCTCTAAGATTTGGAACAAGGCAAGGATGCTTACTCTTGCCACTTCTATTGAACATAGTACTGAAAGTCCTAGCCAAAGCAATTAGATAAGAAAAAGAAATAAAAAGCATCCAAATCAAAAGAGAAGAAGCAAAATTGTCTGTTTGCAGATGACATGGTTTTATATGTAAATTAAAGCAGAGACAAATAAATGGGAAAACATCCAGAGTTCATGGCTTGGAAGAATTAATATTGTTAAAATACCCATACTACCTAAAGTGGTCTACAGATTCAATGCAATCCCTTTCAAAATCCCAAAGATATTTTTTTACAGAAACAGAAAAAACAATCCTAAAATTAATAGGGAACCACAAAAGACCCTGATCAGCCAAAGCAATTTTGAGCAAGAACAAAGCTAGAGTTATCACACTTTCTAATTTCCAAATATATTACAAAGCTACTGTGAAAAAAGCTATAATACATACCAAAACAGCATGGTACTAGCATAAAAATAGATACATAGGCCAATGGAACAGAATAGAGAAGGCAAAATAAACCCACGCATACCCAGTCAATTGATTTTGGACAAGGGTACCAAGAAAACATAAAGAGGAAAGGATAGTTTCTTCAATAAATGATGATGGAGCTGAGAGTCCATTGAGGCCCAGAGAAATAGAATTCACAGGACAGAATATTAAAGAGGAAACAGCTGTATATAGAGAGGACTCTGGAGATCTAAAATAGGTCCCTCTAAAACAGGGGTCTTCAAACTTATTAAACAAGGTGTCAGTTCACTGTTCCTCAGACAGTTGGAGAGTGCGCACTGTGGGCCCAGGATGAGTCGGCTGCTAAGCAGGACAGGCAGCGGCGGCAATAACACCCAGCGGGCTGGATAAATGTCCTCGGCAGGCGGCTTGTGGCTCACGGACTGTAGTTTGAGGACGCCTGCTCTAAAATATTCAGATAAGAATTGATCAACATATTCTTGTGAGGAAACTATTATTACTTAAGGTTGGAGAAAGAACCACTTAAGGATTAGAGGCAATGGTCTCTGGTACTCACATAGGGCCAGGAAGGATGCTTGTTCTCACTAGCCAGACTAGAAAATTTCAAGGTTAATAGGGCATTGGGTAGATTACATAAATGGGTCTTGCCTCAATAGTGGAGAATAACCAAAGCAGACATGAGAGACTCAAATTACTTCTAAATAATTTAATTGCTTCCAAAAATAAAGATTAAAAATATTTAATGGAATATAAAAATGTCCATTATCAAAAAGGATAAAATGTCAGTACCTGCCATCTAATAAAAATTACCAGACATGTAAAGAAATAGGAAAATGTGACCCATAATAAGGAAATAAATCAACTGAAATCAACCTAGAACTAAAGCACATCCTAGAATGAGCACAGACAGTAAAATAATTATTATAAGTATCTGCCATATGTTCATAAAAGTTAAGACATGGAGATAATTTTTAAAAAGAATTTTAGAGGTAAAAACTGTAATTTCTAAAAGGAAAATACACTGGATGGGACTGATAACAGCTTAGACATTACAAAAGAAAATATAGTTAACTTTCAGATACAGCAACAGAAACAATATTAAACAAAATGCAGAAAAGAATAACCAAAAAAACCAAAGTAACAGCAAGCTGTGATACAACTTCTAGTTGAATAATAAAGATGTAGCTGCAGTCCCTGAAGTGGTGTGACATAAAAATAACTGAACAAATAATGGGCAAATATTTTCCAATTTCGATGAAAATGATAAAATACAGATTCAACAGACTCAAAGGACAAAAAAATACACCCAAGGAAAATAATAATCAAATAGCATAAAACCAATGATAAAGAAATATCTTGAGAGGTGTCAGAAAAAAAGAATGATGTATGTAGGGGGGAAAAGGATAAGAATTAAAGCAGATATTTAATCAGAAACAATGCATGTGAATAATGCAGCAAGATCTTTAACACATTAACTGCCATGTAAGTTGTATTTAACTCACACACTAGTGTTGAGTGGGGGCCTTGTAAAGCATAAGTAACTCACACATCTCTTTACCTTGGGAACTGTGTGAACTATTTTTCAAGTTGCATATAACTCATGCACAGAAAACAATAAAAACTAACACATTTTTCATTAAATTAGAAAGGATCATTTTGTTTTCAACATTTTCATTCTATTTTTATAATAAAACATTGTGGCACCAAGGAAAAAAAATTTTTTTCTACTGTGGCAGTCAACGTGTTAACCTGAAATTATATACCCAGTAAAAATAACTTTCAGAAACAAAGATGAAATATGACTGCTGCAGACATAGAAAAGTTGAAAAAGTTTATGACCAGTCAACTAGTAGTGTTATCCTTCTTACCCACATCCAAATATTACTATCTTTATGCAGTTAATTTTCTTCACATAAATTATTATAAAATCAAATATCACTGGATGCCAAGACAGAGGAGATTCAAAGTAATGCATAATATATGAAGCAAATAAGACAATATTTGTAAAGATATATATATATATGTGTGTGTGTGTGTATAGCTATAGATATATACAGATTTATACTGACAGATAAGCTCTGTTTCTTAAAGTAGAACTATGTTGATTATGACTCTTAAGCATCACATTTGTTTTCTTGGGATGGCCAGTCACAAACAATTCCAATGTACAGTACATAGCTTTCAGTCCCTGCAGGAAAAAGAGACCTCTGAAACAATACCTTGTGCAAATGTTTGATCTGGATACCTGCCACCAATCTAGTAGGTTCATCCTCAAAATAGTAACTTTCAGTGCTGCTACTGTCTTCGATTTCTTCTTCATTCTCTGTAATTCTTGGTTTGCCAAACCAGTATGAACGCTACAAAGAAAGCCAAATGTAATTACCAAAATAAAGATCAAGAAATGAAGCATTCTATCTGAACGGACCTTAATAAGTGATTGAACTAGTGATCAAAATCTCCCTACAAAGAGAAGTTCAAAACCAGATGGCTTTACTGGTGAGCTATGCCAAACATTTAAACAAGAATTAACGACGGTCTTTCTCCAACTCTCACTCATTCTAATTAGACAAGTATTACCCTGATACCAAAGCCAGGCAAAGATATCACAGGAAAGAAAGGTATTTTTAAGATCTCTTATGAATATAGATGTAAAAATCTTTCAACAAAATACTAGCAAACTGAATCTGGTAGTATATTAAAAGGATTATACACTATGACAAAGTGGTATTTATTTCAGGAATGCAAAGATGCATTTTGTATATTTGTTCAATATACAAAAATTATATACCATATTAATAAACAAAAGGAAAAAAAAACCACATGATCATTTCAACTGATACAAATAAAGCCCTTGACAAAAGTGTTTCATGATAAAAACACCTCAGAAAACTAGGAATGAAAGAAAGCTTTCTAAAAATGATAAAGGGCCTTTATGGGGAAAAAACAAAACAAAGTTAACATCATATTCAACGGTGAAAGATTGAAAGCTTTCTCCCTAAAATCAGAAACAGGATGCTTGCTTTCACCCCTGTTATTCACCATTGTACTACAGTTTTATTCAGAGAAATGATACAAGGAAAAGAAATAAAAGGTACCCAAATTGGAAAGGAAGAGGTAAAGCTATCTATTTAAAGATGACATGATCCTACGTATAGAAAATCTCAAAGAATATACTCTCACTCCCTTCCACACACTACTGGAGATAATAAATTCAGCAAAGATGCAGGTACAAGATTAACACACAAAAATCAACTGTGTTTCTATATACCAGGATTGAACAATCTAAAAAGAAAATTAACAATTCCATTTGCAATAGTATTAAAAAATACTTAGGAATAAAGTTAACTAAGAAGGTGGAAGACTTGTATACTGAAAACAATAAAATCTTCCTGAAAGAATTTAACCACTTCGGTACGAGCATCGACTATAGTCAATAGCCACAGATGAACATGCACAGCCGAGTGTCGACTTTAGCTGACAGCCATGATATGAAGGCCCACGGGTGAGCGTCGACTTTACCCAACAGCCATGATATGACTTTTCTAATTTTTCATTTATCAAAATAAAACTGTGAACATTTAAAAATAACATAATGAAAACATATATGTATGTATTACCTATTCTGATTTACATTACAAGTACAGCTGCCTGTAAAGTAAAACAAGCTTTCAGTGCTTTAAAGCTTTCCTCATCACACAAGAACAAAACGGATTCGTCGTCAATGCACAGCACAAACTATCGTGCGGACTATGAGTGCCATCTGTGGGCAAGGTTTTGCGGCCAATGAGCACTGTACCAAAGTGGTTTTAAAGAAGACCTAAATAAATAGAAAGTTCATGGATTGGAAGACTTAGTATTTTTAAAATGGCAATACTACCTAAATCAATCAACAGATTCGACACAATACCTAACAAAATTCTAATGGCCATTTATGCAGAAATTGAAAAGATGATACTCAAGTTCATATGGAACTTCAAGGGCCCCTGAATAGCCAAAACAACCTTGAAAAAGAAGAAAAAAGTTGGATGACTTATACTTTCAGATTTCAAAACTTACTACAAGTCACAGTAAGCAAAATAGTGTCATAATGGCATAAGGATAGATGTATAGGTCAACAGAATAAAATTGAGGATAAAGAAAAAAACCTATACATTTATGGCCAATTTATTTGCATCAAGGGTGCCAAGATCATTCAATGGTGGAAAGAACCATCTCTTCAAAGAGTGGTGCCCGGACACAAGACATCCACATGCAAGGAATGAAGTTGGACCCCTATCTCACACCATATAAAAAAATTAACTCAAAATGTATCAATAATGTAAAAACAAGAGGAGCTAAAACTATCAAACTTTAGAAGAAAACAGAGATAAATCTTCATGCTCTTGGATTTGACAATGCTTTCTTATATATGACACCAAATGCACAAGCAACAAAAGATAACAGATAAATTGGATTTCACCAAAATTAAAAACTTCTGTGCATAAAAGGACATATCAAAAGAATGAAAAGACAACCCACAGAAGGAAAGAATATTTGCAAATCATATATCTAGTAAGTATCCAGGCTATACAAAATAAACAAAGACCCAATTTAAAAACAGGCACAGGCCTTGAATAGATATTTCCCTAAATAACATAAGCAAAAGACCAACAAAACCCATGAAATGGTCTCAACATGATTAGTCATCAGGGAAATGCAAATAAAGCACAATGAAATATCACTTAATACCAATGAGAATAGCCAAAACAAAAGAAAAAAGGAAAATAACAAGTGTTGGTAAAAATATGGAGAAATTATAACCTTGAGAGTTCTAATTTCTTGTAGGAGTCTAAAATGGTGCAGCCACTATGGAAAACAGTTTGATGGTTCCTCTAAATATTAATTTGAATTACATAGAATATTACATAGAATTATCATATGAACTGGCTGTTCCTTTTCTAGCTATATACCCAAAAGAATTGAAAACAGGTATTCAAACAAATACTTAACACTAATATTCATAGCAGCATCATTCATAATAGTCAAAAGATAGAAACAACATATATAACCACCAATGGTTAAAAGGATAAAGGAATTGTTTTATAAACATACAATGGAATATTATTCAACCATAAAAAGGAATGAATACTGATGCATGCTACAACATGGATAGACCTCAAAAACATTATGCTAAGTAAAAGAAGCAAACAGAAATAGTCATTATATGATTGCATTTTTATGAAATATCAAGATAGGTAAATACAAAAGAAATAACCCTGATTAGTGGTTGCCAGGGCCCTGGAATAAGGAAAAGTAGAGAGTGACTCTTTCATGGGTCAGCATTTTATTTTTGGGTGATGGAAATGTTTTGGAACTAGATAGAGATGATGGGTGCATATCATCTATGTACACTGTGAACGTGCTAACTGTCACTGAGTTTGTTCACTTTAAAATGGTTAACTTTGTTATGTGAATTTTACTTCAATTAAAAAATTATAATGTGATAAAGAAATAAGGTCCTCTAAGAACCTGAAAACATTTTGGCTTGGTTTACTTGTGAGATACAGAAAGTTACGGTGTACTCTCAGGGATATTTTGTACCAAAAATTATTTAGGATTTGAATCTCCAGCCTTTAGAAACAAAACTATTAAAATTCAATGTTCAAGAAGTAGAGACAAAGTGAAATTACTCAAAACAGAGGTCATGGCCAATGCCTTTTATTACATTTGCTCATAATATCTTCTTTGTACCATATATGATCCAGTAATTTTAAGGAAATGTAGAGAGTAAGAGGCAGATGCTCTCCTATTCCAAGTAAAGTGGTTTAACCATTGAAAGGAAACAAGTGATGAAAACTAATACATAGGAAATACCTAATCCTCTCCTCATTAGGATCTAAGAAACCATCACATTACTTTAGATGTAAACTCCTTTTGAAGAATTTCAGGTTTCTTTACCCTCCAATATAGTCCACTGTGTACCATTTGGCTGTAGAAGGGTTATAATACTCACAATTTTTAATGTAGGGATTTCAGTGTCTTATCCATAGATGTTGTACATCTGCATATGCAGAAGGCTTTCGAGTGTATCGAGAAATGGCTAGCATTTTAATATAAATGGATTCTGCACCTGATCTTTGATTTGACCATAAATATTATGAAATAAGTTCATAAGGATTATAGCCTTTTGCAATAACAGCAGCATTAAAACTCACCATGAGGAAAAAGTACCATGGTTGGGGCATACCAAACTGCCCTGGAAAGACACATTCTATATACCAGGTAGCTAGGCCGTACAAGAAAGCATCAAGTAAAAGCATTCCCAACAAATAGCCAAAGATGAGGTTATCTCCAAGGGTGGCTGGTGTCCAAAGGTTATTCCATTTAACACCAACACCTGAAATAAAAAGGAGATATTTACCATAAATGAAAGCTCTGTGATTTAAACAGCAAAGAAAAAAGACTGATACTCTAAATGTTGCCACTGTGAATTGTGAACTATCTATCTGTTGATACCCTTAGTATTTAGGTCATCTAAAAAAGTGATAAAATATATAATAACATTGAGTTTCTCCATCCTCCCTTCAAAACCTTCAAAAATAAATAGGAATGACTCAGACAAAATAAATGACTAAAACAAAAATAAACAAGAACAAAAGAATGAGGAAAAAAATCAGACCTATTAGATCCTATCCCACTGTTCCTCCTCTCATGCTAAATTCTCATTCAAATAACTATAAGGATATACAAATTTGGTAAAATATTCAGTATCACTAGGATGGATACTGACTACTGAGCAGAAGAAAAAAAGTAGTTTTGCTTAGGTCTAGTACTGATGAGAAGGGAAAAAGGAAGTCACCAAAAAAAACCAAGGAATTCTTTCCTTGTCTATCTCCTCTATCTCCAGACAGGGCAGCACAACTGGAAAAGCATTAGGGCTTTCAGGAAACCCATAATTCAAAGATGCAAGACATGAAGATGACAATGGCCCATGAAACATGTCTGCCCTTTAACTTTAGCCTTTATTGTCTGTAGATCAGCACCTTGGGAAGAACATTTATGAGCATTGTGTTTGTATTTTTTTTTTTTTTTTTTTTGAGACAGAGTCTCACTCTGTTGCCTGGGCTAGAGTGCCGTGGCATCCGCCTAGCTCACAGCAACCTCACTCCTGGGCTCAAGCAATCCTTCTGCCTCAGCCTCCCTAGTAGCTGGGACTACAGGCATGCACCACCATGCTTGGCTAATTTTTTTTTTTTTTTTTGAGACAGAGTCTCACTTTATTGCCCAGGCTAGAGTGAGTGCCGTGGCGTCAGCCTAGTTCACAGCAACCTCAAACTCCTGGGCTCAAGCAATCCTGCTGCCTCAGCCTCCCAAGCAACTGGGACTACAGGCATGCACCACCATGCCCGGCTAATTTTTTTTCTATATATATTAGTTGGCCAATTAATTTCTTTCTGTTTTTATAGTAGAGATGGGGTCTCGCTCTTGCTCAGGCTGGTCTCGAACTCCTGAGCTCAAATGATCCGCCCACCTCGGCCTCCCAGAGAGCTAGGATTACAGGCATGAGCCACCGTGCCCGGCCTGGCTAATTTTTTCTATATATTTTTAGTAGGCCAATGAATTTCTTTCTATTTTTAGTAGAGATGGGGTCTCGCTCTTGCTCAGGCTGGTTTCGAACTCCTGACCTTGAGCGATCCTCCTGCCTCAGCCTCCCCAGAGTGTTAGGATTACAGATGTGAGCCATTGAGCCTGGTCTGAGCATTGTGTTTTTTAGAAAGCTAAAAGAAAAGATAATAATCTGAGAAAAAAAAGTATTTACTGGATTAAAAATGACTATCAAAATGAAAGCCATTTTGAGAGGCAGTCAATAGCAAATTAGAAACCACAGAAAAAAGGAGAAGGCAGGATACAGACTTCAGGAAATCTCCCATTACTTGAAAAATTCTCCTACCCTAAATACAACAGGAGTTTCTGAAAGGAAAAGAAAATAAATAACACAGAAAGAATCACTAAATAATGTAAAAGACACAAACCTGATTTTTAAAACTCAATTAGAAAACTGAGAGTGTATGTCCTATTCCAGATTAAACCAATGAAAATCCCATATAGAGATAAATTAACCCACACATAGATTTTTAATGCTTCATGTATAAAGAATTATTCAAGTATCTACAAATAAATCATATATATATTCTGATTAGTTATTCATTGGGCTAGATTTTTATTCACAGACAAGAAAATTATGTACTCTCAATCCTCCCCATTATTCAATAAATGGAATAAAATTTCCAATAAATCCCAATATGATTTTTCATAGAACTTAGCAAAGTAATCCTAAAATTCAAGTGGAAAACAAAGTACCAAGAATAAATGAAAGATTAAAGGCCAGATATTACAATGGCTCAAGAGAGAAATCAAAGCAACAATATCTAACCCAAGAGAATGAACAGTAATCTACCTTACCTATCAGTTCTCTCAATAAATGTGAATGGCTTAAACTCTCCACTCAAGAGACATAGGTTGGCTGAATGGATAAGAAAATACAGGCCAAGTATATGCTGTCTTAAGGAAACACATCTAACCAGCAAGGATGCATATAGACTAAAAGTAAAAGGGTGGAGATCAGTATTTCAAGCAAGTGGAAGCCAAAAGAAGGCTGACATGGCAGTTCTAATTTCAGACGATTTAGTTTTTAAACCAACAAAAGTAGTGAAAGACAAAGAGGGTCATTATATAATGGTGAAGGGCACAGTTCAACAAGAAGAGATAACAATTTTAAATATATATGCACCGAACTTAGGTGCACCCAGATTCATAAAGTAAATCTTACTGGATCTAAGCAAATTGATTAACAGCAACTCCATAATCATCGGAGATTTCAACACCCCACTGACGGCACAAGACAGACCCTCCAAACAGAAAATTAATAAAGAAATAATGGACTTAAACAAAACTATAGAACAACATTTACGGAACATTCTACCCCAAATCCACCGAATATACATTCTTCTCATCAGCTCACGGGACATTCTCTAAGATTGACCATATCCTAGGACACAAAGTAAACCTCAAGAAATTTAAAAACATAGAAATCATACCATGTATCTTCTCAGATCACAGAGGAATAAAAGTAGAAATCAACCCTAACAGAAACTCACATTTCTACACAAAAATGTGGAAATTAAACAACCTCCCACTAAATGATTACTTCATAAATGAAGAAATCAAGATGGAAATAAAAAAATTCTATGAACAAAATGACAATGGACAGACAAGTTATCAAATCCTCTGGGACACAGCTAAAGCAGTTCTGAGAAGAAAGTTTATCTCCATAAATACCTATAACCAAAAGTCAAAAAGATCACAAATAGACAATCTAATGAAACGACTCAAAGAGCTGGAAAAAGAAGAATAGACCAACCCAAACCCAGCAGAAGAAGTGAAATCAACAAGATCAAATCAGAACTAAGCAAAATTGAAAACAGGGAAGCTATTCAGGAGATTAATAAAACAAAAAGTTGGTTCTTTGAAAAAATAAACAAAATTGACATGCCATTGGCTAACAAAAAGCAGAAAAGAGAAATCTCTAATAAGCTCCATCAGGAACAAAAAGGAGATATCACAAGTGATCCCAAAGAGATACAAGATATAATTTATGAATACTACAAAAATCTTTATGCACACAAACTAGAAAATGTGGAAGAAATGGACAAATTTCTAGAAACACACAGCCTCCCTAGGCTCAACCAGGAAGAAATAGATTTCCTGAACAGACCAATCTCAAGAGCTGAAATAGAAACAGCAATTAAAAATCTCCCTAAAAAGAAAAGTCCTGGTTCAGATGGTTTCACATCCGAATTTTACCACACTTACAAAGAAGAACTAGTACCTATCTTGCAGAAACTATTCCACAACATCGAGAAGAACGGAAACCTCCCAGACACCTTTTATGAAGTTAATATTACTCTGATACCAAAACCAGGAAAGGATGCAACAAAAAAAGAAAACTACAGACCAATATCCCTAATGAATATAGATGCAAAAATTTTCAGCAAAATATTAGCTAACTGAATTCAGACGCTTATCAAAAAAATAATCCAAGTGGGCTTCATCCTAGGGATGCAGGGATGGTTCAACATACGTAAATCTATAAATGCAATTCACCACATAAACAGAAGCAAAAACAAAGACCACATGATTCTTTCAAAAGATGCAGAAAAAGCTTTTGACAAAATTCAACACCCTTTCATGATACGAACACTTAATAAAATAGGCATAGAAGGAACATACCTAAAAATGATACAAGCCATATATGACAGACCCATAGCCAACATCATACTGAATGGGGAAAAACTGAAAGCATTCCCACTTAGAACTGGAACCAGCTGGAACTGGAACTTCAACATAGTGCTGGAAGTCCTGGCTACAGCAGTCAGACAGGAAAGTGGAATTAAAGGTATCCAAATAGGGGCAGAAGAGATCAAACTTTCACTGTTTGCTGATGATATAATATTATATTTAGAAAACCCCAAAGATTCAACCAAGAAACTCCTGGAACTGATAAATGAATTTAGTAAAGTCTCAGGATACAAAATCAATACACAGAAATCAGAGGCATTCATATACGCCAACAACAATCTAATTGAGAACCAAATCAAAGACTCAATTTCCTTCACAATAGCAACAAAGAAATTAAAGTACCTAGGAATATACTTAACCAAGGAGGTAAAAGACCTCTACAGGGAGAACTATGAACCACTGAGGAAGGAAACAGCTGAGGATGTAAACAGATGGAAATCCATTCCATGCTCGTGGATCGGCAGACTCAACATCATTAAAATGTCTATACTACCCAAACTGATCTACAGATTCAATGCAATACCTATTAAAATCCCATCAGCATTCTTCACAGATATAGAAAAAATAATTTTACGCTTCGTATGGAACCAAAGAAGACCCCGAATATCAAGAGCAATTCTAGGCAACAAAAATAAAATGGGAGGTATTAATATGCCAGATATCAAACTATACTACAAAGCTGTAGTAATTAAAACAATCTGGTATTGGCACAAAAATAGGAATATTGACCAGTGGAACAGATCTGAGAATCTTGATATAAAACCATCCTCATATAGCCATCTAATCTTTGACAAAGCAGACAAAAACATATGCTGGGGAAAAGAATCCCTTTTCAATAAATGGTGCTGGGAAAACTGGATAGCCACTTGTAGAAGGCTAAAGCAGGACCCACACCTTTCACCTCTCACAAAAATCAACTCACGCTGGATAACAGACTTAAACCTAAGGTATGAAACTATTAGAATTCTAGA